>BRDA01008255.1:141154-152378 GCA_036984385.1 Crenuchus spilurus | reverse complement strand
AGGAATTGTTCACAGAGACCATATTTACACATTTTTCCTCTTACCCAGATGTAGTTAATTAGCCACTCCAAATGTTGCTTCTTAGTTTAGATGTGTGGTTAGTATTGCTAACACTATTCAATATACACCTAATTTAGCATTTTCCATCAAAAAAACATAAGCAAAGCAACTCTCAAAGGAGACGAGTCAAGCACTAGGACCCAGTAAAAATCCAAGCTGCTCAATCTGAATTCTGTTTCACTTTAGACTGCTCACAGGCTCACCAATTGGCTCTGCCGTTTTTTGCTAATGCGTGATTGGCTGTCTCTGCTGTCACTCCATCAAACACGTTTGGACTTGTAAACCGGGGTTTTGCAATTTGGCCCACAGTCCACTGTGCCACTGTAAGTTGTTAACATGTTGAGTGTTTGTTCTGCCTGTGTCATGTCAGCTAGACGTATTTTAACATCAGAGATTTCATATCAAAATCCATTAACATCTGAATCTGTGTCTGTCATAAGCCACCCATTCACATGCCTCAAAGTTTAACTATTGTCAAAATAATTCAGAATTTCCTGCTAATTTTTACTCAAATATGAGGTATAATTATGTGTAAATGAGGTCTATTGACCATATATTTCAAACATAAGTGTAAAATTGGTGGTAATGAGTTGGAGTGAAGTTGACTATAAACACGGAATTTGGTGATAATTTTATGATATATGCTTTCAACA
This sequence comes from Crenuchus spilurus, assembly GCA_036984385.1. Taxonomy (NCBI): domain Eukaryota; kingdom Metazoa; phylum Chordata; class Actinopteri; order Characiformes; family Crenuchidae; genus Crenuchus; species Crenuchus spilurus. Next base: position 151,665 of record BRDA01008255.1, on the reverse strand, counting down.
GTTTATTAATATTTAATAATAATATTTTAATAATGTATTAATATTTTATTAATGATTAGTATTAATTTTATTATTAATATTTACGCTTAATAGTTATTATTAGTATAGCATTAAAAGTAACTAGTATTTATTAATAAAATATAAATCATAAAATGCATGTAATGTATTAATATTTATTACTAATTAATAATAATAATTTATGTTCAAGCACCATATAAAAATGTTCAAAATGTGTTCATTACATAAATAAAATGTATTTTTCTCTGTAGCACTTCATGGATTTCATAAACAATGCACTACAGTTGTTCCTACAAAGCGTAGAGGTTAAAAAAAAAAAAAAAAAAAAAAAAAAAAAAAAAAAAAAAAAAATAAAACTATATATACAGTGTTATCTTCATTTTACATGTCAAACAGTATTTGCAGCTCCAGTGTTTTCCAGTGAAACCGGGTCCAAATGGCTCTTGTTAAAGGTTGCTGACCCCTGGTCTAGGGCATCTACTTCAGAAAGTAGCAGGATTGGTGGAGTGATCCTGGGTCAGATACCTCCCTATTCATGACTCTCATTACTAAAACTGATTCTGGATCAGCACGTCCTACTCCAGGTGTTGCCCATGTCATGTTTTAAAGCTGATAGTAAGTCAAGACAACACAACCTTAATCTAATCCACCTGATCTATGTGATGAAGGCATTGAGGGTCATCTGAGTACAAGAGTCAAGTGCGTTGGACCTCTCCAGAGTAGTACATCACCAGAACCAGGGTTGGGCACCCCTGTCCTAAGGATTATTCCCCAGTCAATTTGTGAAAAATGAAATGCAAACTAGCTAAGTTACTCTTGAGTTATAGCAGTGAGGATAGGTCTGTAACCACCTATGGTTTAAAGGAGCTTAAGAGGTTAAATCAAATCTGAGGGCTATCAGTGAGTGCTTAAAAGATGATGCAAAAACAGGAATGAGCAATCAAAACTGGAGCTTTCTGTGTTACTGTGTTTTCTATAACTATATAAAAGAAGTTCCATGCTGCCTTTATTGTTGGATGCACTGCTACAGAAAGATCTTTCAGAAGAGAATCCAGATCACTATGAACATGCTTATTAATGGATTGTTAATGCTGGTTATGGATTGTTAGGGCAGCCGTGACCTCAAGGTAAGGGAACTGGCCTGGTGATTGGATGGTTGCTAGTTCAATCCCCTGGATAAGGCTGCCAACCACTCTGAGCATGTGCTCACTACCCTCTAATGTGTGTTTCACTGCACAGATGAGGTCAAATTCTTCTGTGTGGTCAATGAGTGACTTTCAATTCACTTAAGCAAAGTCCTATTGATGTTTGCTGGTTGAAATTGGTAACCAACCAATTGAAAACCATCAGAATTGAATCATTATTGTAAAGGGTTAAGCATAATTAATTTCATTGTACTGGTACAATGACAATAAAGATTCTATTCTACATAACAGTGCAGGCTGATGCTCATTGATTAGACAGCACAGATGTGTTTTCTTGTTTGGAAAACTTACTGCTCTATGCTGGGTGATAAGAAGAGTTTGGGGAAGACTTGAGTAGCCTCAGCATCTTCAAAGCTAACAGACAGTAGAGCCACATCTTCTCCTGGATCCAGAGCTGTATCCTGAAAGACAGATGTAGAAAACAAAAACAAAAAGTTGAACATCTCTAAATTCAGAGCAATGTCTACCACAACAAATGCAAATACATAGTGCATTGAATGACTGAGCACAAGAGCTTGTGCTGAGCAGGCTTTTCATCTGGAGGTGGTGTTGGGATTGAGGCTGGAAAAGACTACCTCCATCATTCACGCTGCATTAGCTTAAACTACAGCCACGGCCATGTCTGCCAGTCTCTATCTAATCGTGTGAGAGGGTTCCACGAGGCTGCATGACAATCCCAGTCTGTTCTGAGGTTCTGGTTGCTGCATTCATTCTCAGTTTTCCTAGAGCTAGGCCCTGCTGGAGCATCATTAGCACCAAGGCTGAGAAGCAGGGCTCTAATCAAATGTCTTTCAGTCGGTTTGAACCTATCCATTTGTGATAATTGCTGCCCGCCGTGCAATCTCTGCCCCCATTAAGCAGGGCTGCTTGTGGTGGATGTGTGACGTTACCAGTTAGACTGGGACATGTAAAAGATGACTGCTAACATATAACCCAAAGAGGCATATTGGGGTCTGGCTGGGAGGAATTAAATCGACTCGAGAAATGAAAGTGGTGGTCAGGCATGGCAGACTCAACAGGCACACTGAAATATAAGATATCAAAATAGTGGCCTTATTTAGATTCATATTTCTTGTATTTAGCTGCTGCTGATCCAATTATCACCGCCACTGGATCTCATTTAAGGCATTAGTTCTAGAATATCACAAGATGATCCAGTTAGCAAGAGATGGCCTATAACCATGTCAGGTGGACTCAAAATAGAAAAGACTGACTGTTGATGATAAATAGACAGTTTCTCAGTATTCTTAATAGATCCACTATTAGAACAATGCTACCAAAATGATCTAAGTGAGGTAAACGTTCCCAGTACAGTAAGCATTTACTTTTCTAATTGTGTGAAGTAGATCCAGTAAAAATATTATTATTATTATTATTATTAATAACAATAATAATAACAATAATAATAACAATAACAAGTATATATATATATATATATATATATATATATATATATATATATATATATATATATATAGTGGTTCTATTAATGCATCTCAAAAAGCAGAACATCAGAAGTTAATTTGTGTAATTCAAAACGTTAAACTGTCATACTAATTAATGTGTATATGATATTCTACACTTTGGAGCTACACTAGTATTGTAATGCTATGCAAATTTTGAATGGCAACCATAACAACTATAGCAAATATCCATCAATTGACAACCTGCATAGAGTAGCTGCCACATCATCCATCCATCCATTATCACACCCGCTTAATCCCTAACAGGGTCACGGTAAGTCCCCTACCCCCTCACTGGGCGCAGGGCAGGGCAGGGGAGCTGCCACAACCGCCAATAACAAATTTACGAAAACAGATTATTTTGTTCTTTTTAGAGTCATGTTTTCTTTGTATATATAAATACACAAAAATTGCCTACGTGTATAAGCATGTGGTAAGATGTCCCTTTAGATCAAATTAATAAACTTGGAAGAGGAAACTCCATTTTCTTTGGTGTGGTGAAGTTCTTTGCTTATACTTTATCCATTAATTGTATATAATGTGACATCTCAGAGGCTGAAAACACGGACACTGTGTAAAAGTATGGGGCAGTCAGATTTGATGCCACCAGAAATTACTCTGCAAAGGTTGTCACTTTCAAATCGGGCAAAAATCTTCAAACTGGGTAGAATTAGGTCACTGCAAGACCCTCTAGTGAAGCCCCAGCTGTGAGATGCCAAGATCTGCCAGTTTGGATAAGGACTGCTTACACAATCTCTAAACGGTCATAAGTAAACTTTAGAGCTAATCCAGGTTTGGGACGCAGCATCTGAAGTACAGTACTATTTCAAACGTAAACACTGCATAATCACAGCAACATGGAATGGTGGTGGACTGCAGTTGATCTATTTTAGCCTTTTTTAAATATAAAACGTTGAAAGAATGGAAACAGTAGTGGAATTCAGTGAGGGCACGTCGTTAACAGATAGCAGAATGACTCAGACTTTGAGAGGAAATAAATGAAACCACATATCTTCCAGGCAACGGCGATTTCCAGCATAGACTTCACTGAGCAGCACCAAATGATGTATAAGCTATTGTGCAATAATTCCAACAGAATACTGCTCAGGTACCAGAAGAGGTGTGTGCATCATAAAACATGCTCAAGAGCAGCTACAAACATCCACTGTTAACTTCTGTTTTACTACCACAATGGAATATCTGGAACATACCTCAACTGGTTAAAACAGGAGCTTGCTGACTAAGCATTTTCAATGTGCTTTATAACTGCTCTCAGAGCTGCAGAGCCAGTTGTAGCAAATGAGGAATGCTCCTTCTTTCACACAGAGACTTGCTTTCTTTTCAGGTATGCATAGAAGAAATACATTAGCTGATATTGTAAATAGAATAGTAAGAAATAGAATATTGTGAAAAAGTTCATTTGTGTTTATTATTTATTTCAAAATGTATATTTTGTATATTCACTACATATAAAATGACATATAAGCCTTTTGCTGATCAGTTTGACTTCCAGCTCATGAAAATTAGAAATCCAGAATCTCAAATGATTATATTTGGAGTTTAAGTAAATTACTATTCAAATAGTATTAACATTAAAAAGGCTTAAAATATGTCACTTTATGTGTAATGATTACAAAATTTAAAACAGTTTTCATGTTTCAGTCAAAGCAGAATATTATGGCCACATCTGGTTTGGAATGAACTTGGCACTAGATGTTACACATCCCACATGACAGGGTTTACTGCATGTATAAATATGTGAGCACACCAGTCAGTTGTAGCAGTGCAAAATGATACAAATAATGTCCAAAAGGGAATGATAATAGGGTATCAGGTGAAGGGTGGTAGCATTTCGGAAACCACTTCCTTCACGTGATGTTCTAGAGTCACCATAGTGAGGGAAACAAAACTGAGTACCTCCCAACAACAGCGGTGCCACATGGGCCATTAATCCCAGAGGAGAACGATGACTTTGGCGAATGTTACAGAGCAACAGACACACCACAGTGGACCAGTGAACCTCTATAATGAAGACAAGAGCAGCGAGTGTCTGGGATCAGCATTGAGCAAACACTGAGTTGTCTCGATCTCTGAAGCAGATGGATAACAGTCATAATATTCTGCTAAGATTATGAAAATGAAGAACACAAATTAACTTTTTCTGGAGATGCACTAGTATGAAAAAGATATGTGAAATAAACATGACAATAATTAGCTCTGGTTCCCACATGGAGATCAGCAGACACAAATGTTTTTACAGTTGGATGTACAGAATTTTCTAAGCAGCAAAATCAGAGGCTTCTGTTATAAAGGATCAATCTGACGAGGCTTGGAGGGCATATGCGGAAATACCTAAGAAAGCAACATGAACAAAATGTCAAGCACAAGCCGCACAGACTCCAAAAGGCATGGAGCTGAACTAGGGGAAGGGGTGTCTGCGGCCCAAGGTGTTGCTTGATTGAATTAGTTCGCCTCAGTGCCGCAGTATGCTGCGTCTTGCGTTTAAAAGCTAGAGCACAACAGGAATGAGGAAAAGGATTTGGCCTACAAAAGTGGCTGATAATAGATTTGAAATAACCATTTATTATTTACAAATCATAGCTTACAGGAACACATAGATTTTGGGCACATATTCAGTTAAATGTGGCCCCGCCAGGGAAAACCAGGCCAAAGTCACTGGGCAATTTACTGAGATATCGTGTCAATATCGTGTCACTCACATTAGCGACAAAACTTAGCCACTCTGTATTATTGCTGTAAATAAAAAATAACAGTCTCAGATATCTATCGGAGTACATATTTTGATCAAAAACAAAACTTAAATTCAAAAAACAAATTTTGGGGAAAAAAAAGACTTTGGCCTGGTTTTCCCTGGCGGGGTCACAAATATGAACAATTTTGATTTGTTATATCATTTTCAGTTTCATATTCACAAATAAGAACTTGAATTAATTTGTAAAAACCAATAAATTAATGTATGCAATTTTTCAGTTTCTGACAAAGTGAAAATGCCTACAGCTCTTTATATTTTGTGCAAATTTCATGATGACTGGAACAAAACAAATCAAAAATGACTTAGAAAAATGTCTGGTTCCACTGACTTCCATTAGTAATGGAATTCAACTAACCCAGTGTATTATTTAGGCATATGTATTAAATTAGAAAATGCATATGTCTGCTTTGTATACACTTCAGGCTAAATGTTTCTTCTTAAATAAGTATGGGAAAATGGCACATCATTAAAATGCACCTCTCCAAGGTCCAGAGGCATTTTGAGGAACTCTATAAGCAACTAATGAAGTGGCCAGTGGTGAGTAACGAGTGTTTGAATGACCCTTGCTCTGGGACTCTGGGGACGGTGGGGGTGGGGGGTATTGCAGAGAGAAGTGCACACTTACTACCTCTTCTTCAAAGCCAATGAGTCAGTGTCAGGGCGTAGGAATGGGGAAGAGGACTCAGGGTGCCCCAAGTCAATCCCTCACATGGGCAGTGACTGCCCCAGCTCCTGCGCCCCCACCAGGGGTAGGCGATGTGACATCGTGGAGATGTGACAGCTGTCTCCAAGCTAAGAGTTGTCTGGTCAAAGTCACATGAGCACATAACAAAGGACACCAATGCACACAAAAACTCATGAGTGAGTTGTGTGAAGGCAGCCTGCTTGACCTTACAGATATTTACATTTACATAAAGTTGTCTATATATCATCACTGTCAGAATACAATATTGGATCTCCATAATGCTATCTAGTCATGAGAAGGCAAAAGAAATGTAATGAAAGCCCATGTAACAACTATTTCTTCATTTGTTCCCACAATGTAAAGAACAGATACAGTATATTTCTCTGTATACTTTGTTAGACTTCTACCCTGTCCTTCAATGGTCAGTACCCTCACAGGACCATCAAAGGCCAAGTATTATTTAGGTGACGGCTCATTCTCAGCACTGCAGTGACGTGGAGTGTTAGTGTATGTTGTGGTGGATCAGACACAGCAAAGCTGCTGTTTTTAAACACCTCTGTGTCACTGCTAGAGTGAAAACCAGTCAATAGGGTCATGTGACCACCAACGAAGGACCAGAGGATCAACACAAACTGTAGCAACAGATGAGCTACTGTCTCTGATTTTACACTTACAAGGTGAACTAACAAGGTAGTTGTGTCTATTAGAGTGGACACTGAGTGAACAGTGTTTCAATCTACAGTAGCTTTGCTGTGTCTGATCCACTTGTACCATATCCACACACCACCACATCAGTGTCACTGAGAATGATCCATCACCCAAATAATATCTGCTCTGTGGGGGTCCTGACCATTGAAGAACAGGGTGAAAAGAGGCTAATAAAGTACACAGAGAAACAGATGGACTACAGTGTGTAATTGTAGAACTACAAAGTGAACCTGTATGATCAGAGGAGCTGATAAAATGGACAATGAACAAGATATGTATACCTAATGAAGTGGCCACTGATTGTATAGCCTCATGGGGCCAGATGTGATTTTGTAATAAGAATGACTGGAGAGAAATTTAGAAATAATTGTGAGCAGGAACTAAGTGTGAAGTTTGTAGAACATCTTGTGAAGGCTCAGTGATGGTGTGCTTGTTAACATTGCCTGACCTAAAATGAGCCTGTCATGAGTCAATAGATGTAACTGGTTAGAATGCTTAAAAAGGCTTTACAAAAAAATGTAGATGTTTACATTATGTGGACCATAACTCTGACTAAACTGAATGGTGTTCCAAAAATGTTCATCTAGATGTTTAAGCATTTGTCTTCAGGCATGTACTCCCATTACAAGATCATGTCTGGCTCGTTGAGACCAATAGACATGCAGATGTGCTTTTACGAGGAATTTTTGGTGAAACATGGCAAAGTACAGAACAACACTGACTGAAACATTCACATTCAGTGGTATAGGATGTAATGTATTGCAGGTTAGTGTAAAAACATTAACGTGTGCAAACATTCAGCAGTATGTGATATATGGGTTACTGTTTGTATGGCAACAGCATAAAGCATAACGGTCCATCTTTAGAACATTCAGCTCTTAATCATGTATTTTAGTGAAGGTTTTGTGAGTGCATAGCTTGTGTGCATCCATCAGTTCAATAGAAAAGAGCTATTTAAATATAAAAAAATACTGGCATGTAAATGAGCATCATGGATTTGCAAAAATAGGAATTGGCACCGTAGCATATTAGATTTATTTTTAGTCTGCATTTGGTATGGTTCTTTCTTTTTGAGTGTATTAATAGCATAGCCACTTCATTAGGTACACATACTTTGATTCTACACTCACTGTCCATTGTATCAGCTCCACTGACCGTACAGGTGCACTTTGTAGTTCTACAATTACAGGCTGTAGTCCATCTGTTTCTCTGTACACTTTATTAGCCTCCTTTAAGCCTGTTCTTCAATGGTCAGGACCACCATAGTGCTGGTAGATCATTCTCAGCACAGTAGTGACAGGTGGTGGTGTGTTAGTGTGTTTTGCACTGGTATGCCTGGATCAGACACAGCAGTTTTAAACACCTCAGTGTCAATGTTGGGAGTGAAATGAGCACCCCAACCAAAACTGTGCAGCCAACAGCATCCTGTGACTACTAGGTGGATCAACAAGGTATGTGTGTCTGAGTGTAGAGTGAGCTAAAATAGTGTTTAAAAACTCCACTCATACAAGAACAACACACACTAACACACCACCACCACACCAGTGTCACTGCAGTGTTGAAAATGATCCACCAACCAAATAATGCCTGCATGGAGGTCCTGATCATTGAAGAACACAATGAAAGGAGGCTAACAAAGTACACAGAGAAACAGATGGACTACAGTCTGTAATAGTAGAACTACAAAGTGCACCTGTATGATCAGTGAAGCTAAAATGGACAGTAAATGTAGGTGCAAGGTATGTGTACCTAAAGACATGGTCAGTGAGTGTTTGTTCATATGCTCAAGTTAAAATGGATGATAGATGTCTGTGCAAAAACATTATTGCAAATATTTCATAGTGTGAAAGCAACAAACAAAAAGCCAAAGGTGTCCTAGACCGCTTCCTGCTTCTATTACACTGGTTGACAACATAGTAATGGACAGCCACAGGGATGAAAGTTAATTATTAACCCAGAAGCAGCACGATGTCAGACTGTGGGGTGCACAAATGGGCTTTTGTTGTTTGGCTACACAATAGGGGTATAATAAAAAGCACCATTAGGCCAAGGTTGACCAATTAGCCAAGGCAGAGAGCACCCAGGGACACAGTTGCTGGAGCATGCAGCTAGCATACAGGCTACAGGTATGTATGTGTTTATGGGTAAAAATGAAGAATGAGTGGATGTAGTTACTTCACAGATGAGAGTGCAAAGGTTTGTTTTAATAGGCATTAAACAGGATATACTAAAAATGGATGCTTAAGCAATGTTTTCCATTTGAAGAAAAGAACAAACAAAAAGCTTTAAGAGCTTTAAGAGTGGCATAAAATAAGCCTTAAGTAAAGAAGTAAAAAAACAAACAAACAAAACAGTAGGGAACATGCCAACTAAGCTCCATACAAGTATAAAAAGCGCACAAAATGGGCATGATAATAAAATTGATATCAGAGAAAATGAGCCAAAATATTACGACCAATATGCTAACATACTAGATATGATGTTTGTCCACCCTGTCCTGGGCTTAGCTAAAATAGTGTAATCCCCTGCCCTGCACTTGTGAAGGGGCAAGGGACCCACTGCTACCATGTTCAGGATAAAGCGGAAGATAATAGATGAATGGATGGATGATGTGTATCCACCCTGTCCAGCTCTGATCTGATGAGGCATGGACTCTGCTAGACCACTGAAGGTGTGCTGTGGTATCTGGCATCAAGATGTTATCATGAGATCATTTATGTTTTGTAAGTTGTGAGGTGTAGCTGCAGACTGCTTGTACTCTGAGTGCTTCCTGTAACAGTGGAGCCCCAGTGGTCACTGATGCCAAAGGGGAACAACAACTCCGAGTGGACCAGTGGCTTGGTGGTTAACACGTTCGCCTCTCACTACTGGGGTCTTGGGTTCAAGTCCCCATCTGGGTGGAGTTTTCATGTTCTCCCCATGTCAGTGTGGGTTTCTCCCACAGTCCAAAAACATGGATGTTAGGTGAAATGGCTATTCTAAATTACCCCCCCCCCCCATTTATTTTTAAACCAGTGACCGTACAAAATGTTAACATTTCAGAGCGTGTGTAAGCAAGAGTGATCTGCCTTGTATATGTGCGTGTATGTGCTCAAGTGAGTCAATGAAATTTGTGAAGTGTCATCAGGAATAACAAACAGTGTTTGTCTTGGCAGTCTCCCAGGATTTACTCACCTTACAGATAGCAGTATGATGCAAAATCAGCTGTCAGCTTTGAGTACAGAGACTCTATTGCCCCATATATATCAGCATATTTAACTGACAGGACAAGTGTTGCTTCAGATACAGCTGTGCCCATCACATGTGGCACTCATCAGACTGAATCCTTTTCTTGCTGTACCAGCGGACATTGTGCATATGCTGGCTGTCAGAACAAAACCTCTATTTTGGTCACTTTTTGCTTTGTTTATATACAGAATAAGGACTTTACAGCATGTGATAGTTTCAGTAAGAACAGATCAAAAGAAAAATCTTTTTTTGATCCCATGCTTGATCCCATGATTTTGTACATTTACCCCCTTACAAAGACATGAACAGTCTACAATGTTTATGGTAGATTTATTTTAACAGAGAGACACAGAACATCAAAAAGAAATATATATAAATATATATATATATATATAAATATATATATATATATATATATAAATATATATATA
>BRDA01008255.1:129341-141054 GCA_036984385.1 Crenuchus spilurus | reverse complement strand
ATTGATATATATATATATATATATATATATATATATATATATATATATAATAGGCTATTATAGGACTTTTTCACCTCTTTGTGGGCCAACTTTGCAAAAATTACAATGTGTTCTCAGTCATTCTGCTCTTGAAATGGCAACAGAACTCCATTAATGACCTCACTGCTAAACAGCTGGACTAAGTTAGTGGACTACATGTCTGTATGTGTGTTGTGCTGAGGGACAGAACATTAAGATAGTGATGTTAATGATGGCTGCTGTTTTACGTATGTTTACCATCATTTCAGCTCTCTTGGGAAGGACAAATACAGCCAAGACTGTAAAAGGCCATGGAGCAAGGGCCTCCTGAGGCCGTCCGAGCTTACACATATAAACACACAGAGCAGGAGAGCGAGTGAGAGAGAAAAAGGAAGAGGAGAGTGAGCCACAGGGTGGTTGTGTGGAAGAGAGAGAAATGGGTTGAGAGAGAGAGAGAGAGAAAGAGAGAGAGAGAGAGAGAGAGAGAGAGAGAGAGCCTCCAGACACACTGCAGCTCAGAACTGATAGGAAGTGACGGGCTGCTGATTAGTCAACTCGCAGCCCCAACGACCATCGTCTACATGCATGCACACACACACACACACACACACAAAACCAATGTACACAAAGCCATATACACATACATACACCTAACCTACATGGTACAATTAGCAACAAAAGAAAATCACACACATGAATATGCTTTTACATAAGACTCTTCATGCCTATACGCCCGTCTTTAAAGCCTGCATGCACGCATTTGCATATGCACGCTCGTCTGTGTTTGTATGCACCTTTGTGTGCATCTCGCTATCTTTCATGTCTTTGTATGTGGTTGCCCTACCTTGAGCAGATAGATGGGAATGTTGCTGAAGTCCACAGGGAGTTTGAGCAAGAAGCGAGCGGAGAACTCCCCTGTCTGCAAAACAGGCATGAAGTTCATCAGCACACACAAACACATCACTGCACTTGAAATAAAACCTTGAATTGACATATTTATTTGTCTTTTTCATTTTTTTGACATAATTTCAAAATAGCAAACTCCAAACTGACTTGGAATAAAATTTTATGTGAAGTTCTATTGAAAGACTGGAAACAAGTTTTTATAAGAACAATATACACATAACATGCATATTTATACAGACTTATTACATTTTAAAGCAGTACATAGTCTCAAGTTGACACAACACACTTCAATTAAATGTATTTCTCAATATAAATCCTATGCTAAATAATATTATATGTTTTGGCTCCAGAATATTTCACCAAACACCAGCAGGTATTTCAGTTGGCTTTAGACTGAGATGGCATTTAATCTGTGCTGCCTTTTTAAGACTGAATTCACTCTCATATGCACATATGCAGTGAATGTGATCTAACAAGGCTGAAATTCACAGATTTTTACTCTATTCGAATATGAAACTCTCATTTTGAACAAGAAAACACATGAATATAAGTATAAGTTTGACAGGTCGCCTGGTGTTTTATGTTTTATTGTTCCTCTGTGTAAATGCTACAAAAATAAGCTCTTACTAATCTGAAATGAGCTCATAAAGTCACTCTACGGATGCAGCAGACAGTTCAGTCTGGAAGTAATGGTTGTGCAAAGAGTCCAAAAATTTAACGTTAAAGGCATTACATTTTTTAAGGTCTTAGAAGGTATTTAAATAAATAAATTAATTAATTAATTAAGACGAAGAAGAAGAAAAAAATCTCTCTATAGTTAGAATTAAACTCAAGTGATTTGTTCAATTTATTTATTTTCATTGGTCATTAGTGAAAATTAGAAATGCTCCAAAATTGCTTGGAATAATATCTTGCTACATTAACTTCCATTAAAATTGAAGAACATACTATCTCTGCATGATGCCACCGTAGCCCAGCTGCCCACCAACTACTGCGACCTGCTCCAGATGCCATACACTACTGACCACATTCAAGTTTATATGGACTTTACTGGCAGCTACTTTTATCATCATTCCTGTTTCACTACTGTCACCATATCAGTACCTGAACACTCCAACAGTATCATAGCTTTTGCTTATTCTGACCCTCTTCTACCTCTCACTGTAGAGGGTAGTATCATAGGATTATGTGATTTATTAAGAACTATTAAGAAGCTGGTTTCTCCCAAGGTTTCTTCCTCCAGCTCTGAGGGATTTTTCCCTTGCCACTGTCGCCGTTGGCTTGCTCGCTGGGGATTTGGTGTTTTGTTATTACTAACCCTGTAAAGCTGCTATGTGACATCAGTTGTAAAAAGTGCTTTATAAAAAAACTTGACTGTCTCCTCCTGTAAAAGTTTGTACTTGCAATTTTGGAGATACATGTTTTATTTCTAGAGCAATAACGCAATTAAAAGACTGAACTAGCTATTTGAAGGTGGTCGTTAAGTAAATATTTAGAAAAATGTTGACAAACAGAACACTGAAGTAGGGTCATTATGCTTTTTTCTTACAGAGTCACCAGCAGAACAATGTTGCATTTCAGAACAAATCATGCAATGTCACTTTCTCCAATTTCTGCTGAAATTCACAACTTGAAACCATGAATAACGCCTACTTGTATAAAGACCTTAGGCCTTATCTTCATTGTTCTTTTTGTCTTCATAAAAGCAGATGAACATTTACTGTTTACATGATACAAGCATTCTTCAAGTCGCAGTATCAGAACATAAGAACTGCTTCAGCATTTCCTAATCGTTTTCTGTTATCCCACAAACCACAGCTATATTTACCACATCCCTTTAGAGGTAGAGCCCCATGAAGCAACGCATACACCCACATACACACCCACACACACACACTCAGCACTGTTCCCAAATTTGCTTGGGTTGAGAAATGACCTGAAGGACAGCAGTAGGCCTGTGCGCTCCTGGTGGGTGGGTGCATGTGTTTGGAGCTGTTGTGCAATTTTCTTGTTTCTACAAGTGTGTTTGCACTTCACTGTGACTATTCATATGGCTTCCATGAAAGCCATGTGTCATTTCATGTTCTACATGGGCCTGCACCTAAGTCCCATCACCAAAGAATGAAGGTGCAAGATTTGGCAACTTTTTCTGATAAATACTAGTCAAAAGTTGAAGTGCACTTGCTGTAAACTAAGTTTTCTCCATAATTTCCCTTTAATGTTTTACACCATTTAGGTTCCTGTTAAACAAAAAATCTCTTGAAAAGATTACTTAGCCTCAAGATTCAAGATTACTCTTGAATAATAATAAAAAAAAACAGCTACCCTTCAACATAATGACAGCTTCTCAAGCGGGAGGCATTTGGTTAACTAGTTTCAGTGGGAAATTACCCAACATATCTTCCCAGCTATTGTACAGCAATTCCCAGAGATGTTGGGAACTCCCTGGTTGCTTCGCTTTGACTCCTCTGCTCAGTTTATGCTATAATAACCCTAAGGCTTTTAGTTTGGAGGCTAGGCAGGGCAATTCTTTAGCCTCAGTTGTCCTTCACTTTCTTTTTTTGTCAGATGGCACAGTACATATTTTTGGGACGTCTGGAAATTTTATCTTAAAGAAAGTGAAAGAAAGAAGAAATATAGACCACAGCATGCCCAGACCCTTACCTATTGACTATAATTACAGACATTAAGTTCCAACTGTGTGTCAGATGTTCACTTTCACTTAAAAAGATATTACAAATTTGCATCTGCTTTAAAAATAATTAAATATATAAACAAGCATATATATATACATTTACATATTTGGAAACAGCACAGCACTTGAACAAACATAACATTTGAATCTACTGAAGCTAAGCAGGTCTAAATCTGGTAAGTACTTGGATGGGAAACCTCCAAAAAGAGTCAGTGTGGCTGCTGGATGTCAAGTTGGTGGACAACAAGAGAAGCTACTTTTTTGGATGGGACACAAAAGCAAGGGCTTAAGACTACGTTCACATTACATGCCATAATACTCAAATTCAGTTTTTTGCTCAGATCCTGATGGTTTATTTACAAATGTAAGACAGCCGCATCTGTAATGTGACCAAATCTGATCAAATCAAATGGCTCACATGCGCACACTGATATATGTATACACAACACCATCATCACCAACAACAAAAAACATTATATTTGTGCAGGGTTGCCAGGTTTGCAAAAACACAGTCGCTGGTAAGAGTTGGTGGTTTGCAGGGTTTTTGCACTAAATAACAGAAGAAACTGAATGAGTACAAAGTACAATTTAAAGAAGATTTACATTTTAAAGCTCATTGAAATGTAATAGGTAGAGGGTTGGGGGTTCTGGTAACCCTGCATTTGTGAGCTGACTGATTTTAGTAAAAGTGGTAAAACAGATGTGTTAGTAGCTGATGTGTGATGGTGTTTTGCTCAGGAGGACAGTAAACAGGTGCTGGACTGTACATGATCAGGTGAAGAAGGTGAATAAATGCCAGCTGGCTGCTTTTGCTGTTTTTACAGCTACGTGAGTAAACGAGAGAAGTCAACAGTGGCTCAGCCACTACGTGCATGTGTACAAGCAAAAATACAGGAAATCTGATCTGACCGTCACATTCAAGTCACATGTCCATGGATCAGATACGTATCTGATCTAGAACCACATGTGAAAGTGACTCAAATCTGATGTGAAAAGATGGGACTTGACATGTCCACACGGCCCTGAAAAGATCAGATCTAAGCCACAATAAGACAAGAGATCAGATTTGAGTCACTTCAGCCTGGTAACGTGAACATAGCCTTAATTATCTGAGGTAAAAAAAGATCTTTGGGCATTTCCTCTAAAAGATTAGGGCAGTTACCTTCATGTCCTGGCTAAATTTCTCACCCACATAATTTCTCTCATGACCTCTCGATCCAATATCTAACGTGAGGTCTAGTGCAGAGCAGCTGCAGTCACATCATCAGTGCAGGCACTTGGCATTTGGGTGCCCTAAGCACAAATGCTGTCTAGGGCTGAACTTTTTCTGACAGGCATCCCCCAACTCCAACCCCCACTCCCAAGGTGGATGCTGACCATTGTCAGAGGTTGAGATGTAATTCTAACGTCCGTCCCAAATGTCAACGTCAGAACAAAAGATGAAATTCTTATTTCAAGCACAGATTCCCAACCCTGGCACCCACACTGGTAATGTATGTGGTGACATTTGTTTGCTGTTTTAATGATTTGCAGACTAAGCAGCTATCAGCACAGTCTGGTTGACATTTAAAGCCCTCATTCTGATCATATAGTTAGTTCTTATTACCATAAAATCATCAAGTCTACATATGCATTACATGTGTATATCCCTCAAATGGCTCAGTGAGCAGTATGTCTTGTGCAGGCTCTGAAAAAAAATTACCCAGCTGTTCTTGCGACCAGCGTAGATTTCCATACTGCGGCCATAATTAGGGTCTTCTAGCAGGCTGTCGTACTCAAAGAGCAAACGTGAGCTGTCCCTCAGACGCTGACACTGGTACTGGTGGTACTGCTGTAGAAGCTCCTTCACCAGCTGCAAGAGGCACTCAGGATCTCCAGCATCCCAGGCCACCAGGTGCTAAACATAAACAAAAACAAAACAGATAAATTCATAGAAGTAAATGTATCTATAACCTCCACTGTAAATACCTTCTTTGATGGTGACATTTTCAATGAGAAAAGCTGTGCATTTTGTGCTCAATTATACCAACAGACTGGGTGTTTAACTGAGCAGCTTCCATACAGTTTATATACACTGCTCAAAAAAAAAAAAAAAAAAAAAAAAACCACATCCTAGATCTCAATGAATAAAATATTCCAGTTTAAAATCTTTATTTATTACATAGTGGAATGTGTTGAGAACAAAATCACATAAAAATGATCAATGTAAATCAAAATTATTACCCCTTGGAGGTCTGGATTTGGAATCATACTCAAAATCTCATACCACCCTTATGGAGTCTGTTTCTGGTAGTTTGAGCAGAAACATGGATATTAGTGACCTGCTGGAGATCATTTTGCAGGGCTCTGGCTCTGCTCCTCCTGTTCCTCCTTGCACAAAGGAGGAGGTAGCGGTCCTGCTGCTGGGTTGTTGTCCTCCTACGGCCCCCACCCCCCTCATATATCCTGGTGTACTGGCCTGTCTGTGCTGACAGACACAGCAAACTTTCTTGCCACAGCTCGCATTGATATGCCATCCTGGATGAGCTGCACTACCTGAGTAACTTCTGTGGGTTGTAGACATCACCTCATGCTACCTCTATGGTGAGAGAACTGACAGAATGCAAAAGTGACCAAAACATCAGCCAGAAAGGATAAGAACAGAGAAAAGGTCTGTGGTCACCACCTGCAGAACCACTCCTGTATAGGGGTTGTCTTGCTAATTGCCTCTCATTTCTACCTGTTGTCTGTTCCATTTGCACAACAGCAGGTAAAACTGATTCACAATCAGTGTTGCTTCCTAACTGGACAGGTTGGTTTCACAGAAGTGTGGTTGACTTGGAGTTACATTGTGTTGTTTAAGTGTTCCCTTTATTTTTTTTTTGAGCAGTGTATATTTAATTTTATAAATGGATTCAGTTTCAGTCATATATTCTACAGAAGTATTGAGACACCTATTCATTCATAATTTCCTCTGAAATCAAAGGTATTTAAAAGTTTATCCTGCTTTTGCTGGAGTAACTGTCTCTACTGTCTCTATTAGATGTTGAAATGCTGCTGTGAGGATTTGATTGCATTCAGCGACAAGAGCAATAGTGACATGAGAATGTTGGACAATCATCACCCCTCTCATCCCAAATGCACTGAATGAAGCACCATCATTCCATTTAACACAGTTCAACTGCTTTACAGTTCAATGCTGTGAGGCTTTATACCCCTCTAGCCCTTGCCTGGCATTAGGCATAGTGCCAATTGGTTAATGTCTATCTGCTCTAAAGAGAGTCCTAATCTACTGGCGGTACTTCTCTAGCCGTGTGTGTGCATTTGTACCAGCATCTTAAAACAGCATTTATTACAAAGGGTGTACACAAACATTTGGACATATTGTGTAAGAGAGTGAGGAACTGAACTGAAGATGCATATAAAGATCTCTTCACATTAATGTTAAAGTACGTTACAACTGTAACAATCCAGACTTGGTGAGCAAGTCAGGCCTGATCTTCCTCCTCTGGGGAAAATGGCAGCCCCACAGGATATCCTGATGCAGAGAGTTTGCTTTCATCCTCTGACCCTTTGTGCCTCGAGTCCAGACGCCAGGACTGAGGAATTCAGCCTCGCTCTGCCAAAGCATTTCAACAATGTGCCACAAAAGGATGGGAAATATAGGCTTCTTGAGATTAATGTGAAAAGAGGAAAAGACTGTTCATTTACAAGAAGAGATAAGGAAGCAGGCAGCCTTATGCTGAAGCCTTTTGGTCCACAGTGCGAGCGCACAATGGTTTGGTATTTGAGGATTTTTCAAGCAATTAAGAACAGGATGTTTCTAAAACATGTAGTAAACACAAGACTATTAATCCGAGTGCTGGCATTAAGGTTGGGGATACGTGTAGCAGTTAGCAGAGCTGAGTGGGTGTATGCCCGTAACGGCGCTTGTTGTTCCAGAGGCTGCGTGAGCGGGGAAACCTCGCATGCCAGCACGGTCTACTTCCTTCTTTTCCGTAGACCTCGCCTCCTACAAGCTGACCTCATTTGCATAGGTGATCCCAATTTGCATGAGCTTGCCTGACGAGGGCAGCGAACAGGTATGCAAATAACATAGCGGAGGGGCAAAAAACCAAATCGCCACCTTTCCGCGAAGCGCTCCACCATCCTCCTCGCTTGGCCTAATTCTACTGAACAGTGCTCTGCCTCTCCAAGGGGACATTGCTCCCTGATGCGTGAGGCGTACGGGAACTCAGATTAAATTCTAGTGACAACGTCGTGAAGAAAAACAACAAGCGCTAAACAGATCAACTCAAATGAGTAAATAAACATTGGGATGATCAGTAAAAGACCATCTTCACCAGTCAAGGGTTAGGAATATGACAAATAAACAGACAAACAAGTCTATCTGTCCTCGTCAGGCCCAAAAAACAAAAAAGTGTGCCGTGTCTTAATGAGTCCATCACACGCTGTTTTGGACTCGAATAATGCAGACGCAATTCCAGTGCTTCTGTGACTCATTCTGTCTACAAGCCTCATTGAGTCACAGATGAGCAGGACAGAAGCAGGGACAGAAGACGTTGGACATCCATTCAGGCGAATATTATGTAACTTATTAAGCATACAATGTGGCATGCGCAGTTTTACAGATCAGATCAAAATGTCTCCAGTTGATGGGATGAAGGTCACCTTTAAGAAATTCCAACAACACTTCAGCAGAGCATTTACTGAACAATACTAATGTGGACACTCACTCACTTCATTAGGTACACATTCCATGTATAATTGTCCATTTTATCAGCTCCAATGGCCATATAGATGCACTTTGTTGTTCTACAATTACAGACTGTAATCCATCTGTTTCTCTGTATACTCTGTCATCCTCCTTTCATCCTGTTCTTCAATGATCAGGACCACCACAGGGCACGTTATTCAGCAGAGCTGTTGATGTTTTTAAACACCTCAGTGTCACTACTGAAGTGAAAATAGTGCATCAACCACAACTATCCAGGTGCAGCAACAGATGAGTTTATACCTATATGATAAGGTAAGTGTACCTAAAGAAGTGGTCAGTGAGGGTATGTAGACATGAGCACACTCTTGTATACAGAAGCATTTATCCTCTCCACTTATTCTAGAGTTGCACTCTGATGACCTTTGTCCCTAACGAAGCCTCCTTCATTACAAATGCAGCAATTCTGAGGAAAAATGGAGGCTCGTGACAATATAGTAAATGGAGCAGACTGTATAAGAGTGTATCTCTTTATGGAATCCAATCATCCTCAAACCAACTCTCCGGGAATTTCCCTTCACAGACTTTAAGTTAAGCTGTGACCCCATATTCACTCCAATCATTTCTTTCAGAACACAATAAGACCACGATTCATGACTCGCTTATCTTTTTATTCAGCCAAACCTGGGAGAAGGAGCAATGTTATGATCCATTCTAATGAAATCATCAAGTTTCCATGTAGGAGGAGCAGTCATGAGAAAGTTCACGTCTACACGAGAGGAGTTGTTTCCTGGACAGTGTTTTATTTTATTTCACAGTCCAGATATGCTCTCTGAAATGACCAGGAATAAAGTTTGTGAAAAGATCACTGCAGTTTCTTTACCCATCGAGTGTAATATCCATCAAAAAGACAAATTCTCATAGCTAAGAGTGAAAAGACTTTTTGACTGAGTCAAAGAGTTAAATACAATCTACTCTACTGATTTACAAGTCACTGAGAGTTCTAATACTGCTCAATCATTTTTTATAAATGTCCATGAGTCACATGACTCCTGGCAAGAAGCAGCATTATGCTTCAAATTGGCAAGGAGTTAAAAAGGATGTTTGTCATAAATAAGCATGTTCAGCCCCTTAAAGTGCTTGAAAAAAATCGGACAGATTTTGAAGTATGTTCAGTACAACTGAGCTATTTCTGTTCTTTTTTTTTTTTTTACACAAAGCCCCCAAATAGCAGTGGCCATATCAAGCATCTGAAGCATTCAGCATCTGAACAGAAACCCAGAAAAGACCAAAGCCGCAAATGATGACATAACCACAGGCCAAACCATCCAACTAAGGTGGCCTGCTGTTCAGACAAGCCTCAACTTATACTACAGGCTGTGTCCCTGATATCTGAAAATGCACCCTCTGTGTGCCTAGGTCAGAGGTCAAATCCATTAGCATGTTACTTTAATGAGTGAACAGAGTGTTGTGGCATGACTCTGCGGCTGGTCATCCGCAGAGCTGAAAATAACCAGCCCTAACCAGGGTACAATAGTGTGGCGTGTCCGCCGTCTGGCCAAACGTCCTTCTGTGGATCGATACCAGGGAGGAGAAAGAGATCATTGTGTTTTAGAGGGTTGGGTCTATTCTCTGTTCTGGGACAGGAAGCTGGGGTGAGGAAAGGATACTTGCTCTGGTGATGACATCACTACCCCAATGTGTTAGCATTTACCAGCAGGAATGAGATTCCCGCAAAAGTGTGGGCAAGAAAAAAAAAAGGAAAAAAACACAAAGATAGTCATTGAAAGATGGGAGGAGGGTGAAGGGAAGGACGAGATACAGGAAAAGAGGAAATATATTTGTATAAAATACATCATGTGTGATATATCAGCGGCCGATATATTATTTGATGATAATGGAAAAATAAACGATTATTATTGGCTGAGAGTATAAATGATAATTCTGTGGTTTTTTAGCTTGCACAGTGAGAAATTTCCCAATTTTAAAGTGTTTTTTTCCCCCAATAAAGAATTTGGTTATGCATGGTTTCAGTCTTAAGTGTCTGGCCTTATTATTATGACAGTAGAGTGACAGCTCAAAAATTTTTGTCAGGACCGCTACGCAAGTGACGAGCACGGTTCAACAGCATACAGTGGACTGAAAGTGACCTTTAGCCCACAATGAGTGACAGTGTCATAGTTGTGTTGAGGCTACAGCTGAGAACAATAAAACAAAGGCCTACACAGGTAGAGTGATGCAATATTTACAGTCTTTCTGACTCACTCAGAAAAAGTCCTGTCTGCCTGGAAACTAATTCTTATTCTGGGGAGGACAAAGCCACCTTTCACCACAGCAATAAGTGTACGTGTATGCGAGCGCACACACACATACACAAACCTCTTTCTCATATTCTTCCTCCCAGCGAGTTACCATTCGGCTGGTTTTACATTAAAGCATCACATTAGAAGGCTTCTCCTTCTTGGTAACACCATTGTTTAATGATGTAATACTCAAGTCCAGTTGATTCTGAAAGACCAGTCATATCCATACAATGTCAATTAGAAATTACATTTTTGGTATCAGTCCTTTCTCTACATGCCTAAATTATATCTGCTCTCAGATTTGATGAGTTATTGCTCTTCTCATTCAGTAACCAATCAATGAACATGTTATTTTTGAATAGTCTGATATTAAGATTGCAGGTTTGTATTTGTGCACAATGTCTATGTGCAAAAAATCTGTAATTATACTCTGGATATGTGAAGCACCATGAATTTCTCTGCAG
Organism: Crenuchus spilurus; assembly: GCA_036984385.1. Lineage (NCBI taxonomy): Eukaryota > Metazoa > Chordata > Actinopteri > Characiformes > Crenuchidae > Crenuchus > Crenuchus spilurus. Next base: position 129,975 of record BRDA01008255.1, on the reverse strand, counting down.
GACTTTGGATGGTATAAACGTTGATGGTTTATTTTCAGATGACTTTATACTGTCAATTCTGGTTTTAGAGAAAAAGGGGCACAGAATCATCATATGCTTCTAAAAGTTACATTTCATTAGTTGGACCAAGACTATAATATAATAATGAATAACAATTTAGGATATATACAGGGGTTAGACAATGAAACTGAAACACCTGGTTTTAGACCACAATACTTTATTAGTATGGTGTAGGGCCTCCTTTTGCAGCCAATACAGTCAATTTGTCTTGGGAATGACATATACAAGTCCTGCACATTGGTCATTTTAAGCCATTCTTCTTGCAGGATAGTGGCCAGGTCACTACATGATGCTGGTGGAGAAAACCATTTCTTTTCGCTCCTCCAAAACACCCCAAAGTGGCTCAATAATATTTAGACACAAAGACCTGCTGTTTTGGTCACAGATGCGCCAGCAAGACGTGCACCAACAATTTGTCCTCTTTTGAACTCTGGTATGTCACTCAATGTTGTGCATTGCAATATTTTGAGCAAAACTGTGCTCTCACCCTGCTAACTGAACCTTCACACTCTGCTCTTACTGGTGCAATGTGCAATTAATGAAGATTGGCCACCAGACTGGTTCAATTTAGCCA
>BRDA01008255.1:97716-129331 GCA_036984385.1 Crenuchus spilurus | reverse complement strand
ACCGATTTAACTTGGTCAGACCACCGGTTAGAAGTAATTAACGTGTAACGTGGTCATTCTCGTCTCACACTTCCAAGTTCTGCTCTTACTGGTGCAATGTGCAATTAATGAAGATTGGCCACCAGACTGGTTCAATTTAGCCATGAAACCTCCCACACTAAAATGACAGGTGTCAGTTTCATTATCTAACCCCTGCATTATTTAATGTTATATTTTACAAAATATATCATTAAATATATTATTTGTTCATGTATACATAATTGGAAAACTAAAACTTTTGGTCACAGTGCATCCTGGTTGCGGTCTTTACTCAAACTCAGCTCTAGCAGTCTTCCACTATGGTTAAATGAGCTGTATGCCAGTTTGCAGAAGTGATGGTCCTTTCACTGGCAATCTCATATTGTTGATGAAAACACTGTCTGTGTTTTTGGAAAAGTAGAACATGATGTACCACACTGACAGCTGAGGGTTACTGATGCACAATTAGTGTTCGCAGTGGGTTTATTAATATTTTGAATTAATCATTTTATTTCTTCGTTTAAGAGAGACATCACACCGGTCATCATACTGGTTGACAATAATTCACATAAAAGAGAAACTGTAGGGATGGATATATTATTCCTTTGTTACTATTGCATCTGTAACCAGATGTTGTTTTTTGTGAACAGCAACAATTAACAAGTTAGAGAGCCATCAAAAGCTATAATATGTATAATATGCATAAGGCCGAATGCTAATCTGACAGCTCTGTGCCATGGACAGATGTGCCGTGGGCATGACGCCTCCACGCACTGCCATTACTCTGTAGTGTTTAGAGGGAACACCCAGTTTTTCGAACCCTGCCACTGTCCTCCCACACGGCCGGCTGGAGGAGAGTGTGCCTGTTTGTTCTGAGAGGTGATATTAAGTTCCTTCACTGTGAACAGCTGGTGCATCATCTAAATGACTGGCAAGAGAAAAATAAAGACCCCGGTGACAAATCGACAAGGAGGGGGTTCCCTACAACCTCCAGCGGTCGGAAACTGACCTTCATGTCAGGATTACAGTAACAAGGTTAGATTTGCTGAGGCCACAATTGAAAATAAATAAAACAAATCCTTCACAAGCATGACTCAATATTTACAGCCCTTCTGACTCACTCGGTACAGTAAATGATGAGAATAATACCAAAACTAAAATCAAATCAAAAGGTCAAACCAAGTCAAGTCAAAGGTCAAAGCAGAAAGTCATATAATATCAGTAAACATTGGAAATACATTTAAAAAGTGTATAATAAAAGATAAAGTCCTCCTGGGTGATGATCAGAGTCTCTCAACAGGTTCACCAATTTTTAGCTCAAAGGTTACATTCCCAGCAGAGTCTTTTAGGATTCTAGAAAGTGGAGCACAATCCACGGCTGCTTATTAAGTGTCTAATTCATAGTGAATCCAATTTGTGGTGATGAAACTATGTGGACAGCTGCAGTCTGAAATTCAGCGATAATTATGTAAGCCTTATATATTTGTTGAAGCATTTCAATGATTTCAGAGTCATTGGCAACCAGAGCCAATAAATCACAGCAATCTTAAGCAGCACACTAAAGAAAAAAAAAAAACAGAGTATTAAATTAATCTGAGCCAGTGTCTAATTCCAGTGTGGGCAAGTGTTCTGTTTTTCTCTTGAAAGTGCCAAATTTAAGATCATACTAAATTGAACTTGTCATGTGTTCAAAAGGACTTGGCTGAAGAAGTCCATAGTGTTCTCTTCCCATGAATACTCCTCGCAACAAAAAGTAAAACATGTCCCAAATATACAGAAGCAGTTAAAGTGACAAAGAAAGTAAGCTTCTAAATTTGATGAACAGAGTGTAGCAGTGTGGATACTGTATATATATATATATATATATATATATATATATAAAAGCTTCAAAATCAGGGCACTGGAATGAAAAATAGCATTCATGATAAACACATCACCTTTGTCACTCCTGGTGGTCTCACACTTCCTGAAATAATGACATCACAAACCATCAGTTTGCATCTGGCACTTTTTTCAACACTAAAGTAATGTCAATTTAAATTGTGGGTCAGAGGTTTTCAATCTGACACTGCTAGAAGTTTCCCCCTTTTTTCCTTTTTTTTTCTACTTTGCAATATATTTTATATTTATGTAACATATATATCCAATATTATCAAATTACAGATTCATTAAAAAAGTACCTCAGGTTAGCACTACATGACCTTTCAACTGTTTCAGATACACATCCATATTCTCTCTGTACAGATATAGATATACTTTATTGATCCCTTTTGGGAAATTGAGGATAAGATCAGAATAAGTATAAAATCAGTGTGTAAGAAATCAGAGTGAGAGTAAAGTCAGATTATAAAAATCTGTCCTAATTCTGTTAAAAAACAAAGCTTCTATGCAAGCTCGTCCATTTGTTACTCTCCATCCCAGCATTCCTTGCAAGACTTAAAACCCTACATTATAATCTTTTCAGGTGTTTTTAAAAAGTATATTTTTAGTTAATTGGTGATGTTATGTTTGTATGGTTTATACAGTCTTTCCTGTTATATACATTTTAATACACCTTAAATTAGAATGTTTGTACAAAGTCAATGGTTAAATAAAGGCAACAGCATAAAAAGTAATGCATCAATGGGATGTAATAGAATAATAATTTTGATAATCGTCACAATATTTATCATGTTTTTGGACCAAGGCTGTGTGACATTGTGAATTATTCACAAAAACAATACATTACATTTAGTTTGAGCTCTTTGATTGCAGTTGTATAGTATAGTTACAGACATGACTGGCATATTGTAGTTAGCTGGGGGACTAGCAAGGCAGTTAATATTAGTACAAATCTGATCCTAAGGCTGGACAATGTACAAGTGAAGTGACTCTACGTGATTGAGAAAAACAAAGAAATCCAAGCATAAACCAAAACAAAGTAAATACAGCAGTGAGTACCTAGCACTAGGCTTCACATGCACAAGAGCACAAAACAAGAACCTACTGCTCTGTGTCAGAGGTCTTATCGATTGAAGCTTTGAAGCTGATAAATTATTCAATCACTTGAAGAATAAACACAGTAAGTATGCATCTAAACCTGTGGAGATTTTGATAAACTTCTAGGCAGAAGAAAAACTCTTTACATCAGAGTATCCCAATCTTTCAGACAAAGCAGCAGAATTTCTGAAGGTTCTTCCTACGAAGTGTCTCTACATGGTACTCAAGACCAAATACAGTGGAACCTCAGTTACCATTTACAATGGTTATTATACAATTTAATTATTGGCATCTTTTTTCATGGAAATTTTGTCCCTGTTATCGTTCATCTGCCCAGTTTTTGTCAGCATGTCCACGTGATTCCCTGCTAATTTCATAAAAACAAAGCATCCACCCACGCATTCATCATTCATTCTGGCTTTGTTTCTCATTGATAATGCTCAAAACAAACAAATACACTTTGCACACTTCTTGTGGAGCCGACGTTTGTGTGGCTTCAGCGAACAATATGACAATTTCGGAGCAAACGAACAACTTCTTCTAACAGTGGTTTATACACTATTAATATTTCACACGTCACCATAGCATAGCCGTTTTTTCATTTTATTTAATTTTTACCAGAGTCAGTTCTCTGCTCTAGCCAGAGTGCAAAAGGTGATCACAGTTGTCAGTAGACATGAAAGCAAAGTGCCACATGCAGCCACAGAAAGTATGCCAACTGGAAAGCTCACAAAAGTGTGTTCAGCTTTGCTCACAAAGTTTGTTTCACTTGAAGTATGCGGAAACGACAGCACGCAGTGCTACCTCCTGAACACACGTGCGAAAACAAATAGCGGCTGAGAATGGGTGTACAAAATAAATCTGGCTGAACCACACCAGCATGCTCTAAAACGCAAGAGTGATTTTTAACAATCATTTATTCATTTCATTAGTAATTAACTGTATTTATTTCTCATTGTTTTCTGCATTTAAATATATTAATTATTCTACCGGTATATAAAATGTATTTTTGTTAATATTTTGGAGTGTGGAACAGATTAATTGGATTTGTATTATTTGTTATAGGAAATATTGCTTCAGTTATTGTTCATTTCAGTTATCAGGCACTTTAGGACAGATTAATGACAAAAACGGAGGTTCCACTGTACACAAATACTACTGCATCAAAAAAAAAAAATTGTGAAAACCTTCAAGTGTGTTCATAATTTAATTAAAAAATATTTTTTTATATTTTATATTTATATTTGTCATATATTTTAGATTTATTATACAGAAAGTGACATTTTAAGATGTTTGTGTTGTTAATTTTTAACAGTTTGGCGTATAGCTCATGAAAATCCAGAATTTCTAATTATTAGAATATTTAATTCCAAATTTGAGTAAATTACTATTCAAACAGCATCAATGTTAAAACAAAAAAGCTTTAAAATATCCCTTTACATGTAATGAATAAATACAGTAAAATGCACAATCTATAACATAGTATAATATCTAACATATATGACAGATTAATTCAATTGTGAACACAATGAACTGTTCATATTATCATTTTTGGAGATGCATTAAAAAGCTTAATGTTGAGCCAGACCTCTGTTTGTTATTGTTCACTAATTAACCTGACATCCAGCTCTTATCACATTAGGTAAGTATTGGATTTTTTTTGCATTATTATACAGTAAAGTGAAATTCAATAAGCTACATTGATGATCGTGTTGCATTTGAAACAGTCAGGTTGATTATTTACTGTGGATCACAGAACATTTTGTGGTGGATTAAGTTGCAAAAGGTTGGGAACCTTAATTCTAAGTGGTTCCAATTTTTAGGGCGGAACCTCTGAAAAATCAACACACTCTGAATACAAACTATTAAAAACTGAACTGAACTTTGACTTCAAAATCCAATGTGTAACATCACACCTCTATTAAATAGCTAACAAGTACAAAAGAGAACACCTTTACCTAACGTGACCTTAATAGTTCTCAGTTTTCAGGGAAAAAAGGGTCCGCACCCATCCGTTCCAGAATAATTCTCACTCTCTTTCCCAGAGTGGCCATCATCAGTTACAGCATCGAATATGATGAAACAAAGGACTAAAAACATTCCCATGTCTGTTAGTGGACTGTGCAGATAATAGCTGGAGTGATCGCAGAACAGTGCAGAACAGGAAGGAAGAGGAAACGGCATACCCTTGTGTGCCCAGGTTGGCTTGACTCTTTTTATGGTCACTCTGGGCTCCATTGTTTTGGTCTTTAATGGGATACAAGTTGTTCCCTCCTTGAAAAGGGAAGAGCAAATACTCTGCCAAAACACTGCCTTCAGCCATGGGTCAGTTTTCCTGGCTTCACCACTTCCACAGTGATGGCTGCAGTCATCATAACTGTCTAAGATCTACCTTCAGTGTTACTTTTCAGGGCTGTACAATGTACTGTTACTTTATTATTGGCCTTAGCAATAGCAAGACCATAGAATCTAATGTTCTATAATGCACTATTAACAACCTGATCAACCTGACAATCACAGGTGAAATATTATGAAATATAATAACGTAGCCCAATCTATACTCATATCATAACTAGATTGATCTCAAAAGTGCAATAAATATATAGTTTTTTTGTTTTGTTCATATTGGTTCTGTTGAAGCATCACTGGAAAACCACTGACGTCTCTTTAGATATCAAAAGTGAGGAAAAAATATAACATGTGCTTGCACCACAGGTCTATTTTTACTGTTTCTAACTGTTAATTCTAACAGTCAGTTCCAGTTTACCAGTATAACTGACGGCTTTAGCATACGACTGGCACAGATGCCTCCTCACATCTGCCCACTCAAAGAAGTTGAATGAATGTTGAAGAACGTCGATCTTCATCCAATCTACAAATAGTGTCTTGTTGCTCGAAGACAGCCTACCATGACAAGTCTCAAACAACATCTCTTCAGCTGACTGCTACTGCTTATTTGCTGGACTGATACCATTACATGATGGTCTGCCTACTGTATAATAGATGCATATTATTATTAAAGACCTAAAGACAAAGAGAACAGCCCAGAAGCTGAAGTGGCTCTCTGGATTCACACATGAGCTAAGTGCGGGCATTTTCCAGAAAGCTCTTACTTTAGGTGCTCAACGGCAGAATGTAGAGAGGGAGATATTTATGATCACTGGACAGGCCACTAATTAGACCATTTTCAAAGTGGATTCCTGAAGAGGTGCATGAAGCAGCACTGCAGGAGTCAGGAAGGATGGTCCAAACACAGGGAGCAACTCAGGACACTGGAAAATGTTGGGAAATTCCCAAAGAGCTGATGTAGGGTTCAGATTAGGTGAGCGGCATAGAGGTATACACTTGTGTATACTTGTTTTAAGTAAAAGGTTCAGATTTTGCAGGAAAACAGTCAAAAACAAGGAACACCTGCAGGAGAAACATGAGACATACAATGTATAGACAAAACTATCGGGATGCTTGCTCATTATTGTTTTGAAATCAAGGAAAAAAAAGTTGACCCTGCTCATCTGTCTCTACTGTCCAGGGAAGGCTTTCTACTAGATTATGGAGTACTGCTATTGAATTTGATTGCATTCAGCAACAAGAGCTTTAGTGAGGTCACAATATCAGATGAGCACCACCCCACCTCATCCCCAACTTATCCCAAAAGTAGTGGATGGAGCAGCATCATTCCAGAGAATACAGTGAAGGGCTTTATTGCCCTCTAGCCCACACCTAGCATTAGGTATGGTGCCAATAGGTTCAACTTTATGTGCTCCAGAGTCCTATTCTACTGGCAGTACTTCTCTACAGGGACTAGACAAGCTGTGTGTGCATTTGTACATCTGTGTCAGCAATGGGTGCAACTTAAAGCAACTGAATGCATTCAATAGAACGGGTGTCCACAAACATTAGGACATATAGTGTGTATTTTATTGTAGTAGCCCAGTGTGGCTTGGCTGGAAAAATCTAATATTGGTTTGAAAGTCTAAACATGAATATGCTAATACTAATTTAAACAGCCAATGCTAATATGATTATAATGGTCCTGACAGAAGTCAAATCTATTTAAAACTTACAAGACAATACCATGTATTTTAAGGTACTGATGTTAAAGTTAAGGTTAGACTTACTCTTACTCTCTCTCTTCATCAGCTCCTACTGTCCAGCATAACCAACTTCCAGTTAAAACAAGCACAAGTGTGTATGCTGACCACTGTCAGTAACAAAACATAACATGGCCCTGTTAATCCTGTCTACTGCCACAGTGAGAAATAAATGGCTTATCACAGGCTTGTCAAGGGACCTACAATGCTTTTCTTTTCTCCAGTTGTTCCCAAAATCTTTCCAGCACATTTCCAGTGGGCTTTCCTGGCAGTCCCCCTGTTGACACTAAGGGTGCAAGTGGTTCATGCCAAAACACAAGCCTCTCTGGCTTTCAATTGTCAGGCCTCCATCTCTCCATCTAATGCCAAGAGACTCGTAAAAACAAAACGAGTGGCGCAGACTGCCAGAAGCGTGCCCCGTGGAGCTCTTATCCCATTCCCGTACACTAATGAGAGGCCCCACAGTGGGGACTGATGGGAAATCACAGGCTCTCAGAAGGGAAAAGGGGGGTTAGATGCCAAGCACTACAGGCATGAGATCTGTACAAGTGATATAATATCCTCTCATTGTAATCCTGAATGGGGCACCAACATTGGCATAGTTACTTTTTCATATTATTAGAAATACATTGTTTGAAATTTACAAAAAATAAGGCAAAGAATAAGACTCAATGGTGCTGAACATGATGGGATGTCAGCAACCATGAAGTTCACACAAAGAGGCAATACATAGATAGGTCTGATTCTACCTACAGACCTATAATCTGCTATACTGAACATAAAATATTTAATTTGTAGAATAGGCTCATATTGTCCATAAAAAAAACAAACAAGTTCTGTCTGACTGTGGCATATAGTTAAAACAGACAGCGAGAAAAGCATGCATCATTAATTTAAGCCTAAACAAGATATAAGCACAGGATGCTATATGCTAGACTTGCAAACTCAGTTCTGCTAAAAAGCCAGAGACTATGACCCACCACCAATACTTTGATCTCTTCTCTCATTTTCTCATGGCCATAAAGTCACATATTCCATCCAGACCTCTAACCACTACCTTAGCTAACTTCCCACAATAAGCTGCTCTCCGTTTAGCAGTTCTAAAAACCACCAATTAAAATCAAAATGAAGTTCTTGGACTGCATCACCGTAACAGTGTCACAGCATTACAGAGGAGGCTAATTAAACTGAAATTACTCATTGGTGGCCATGTGTGAGATGGAAGGCATTCCCTGTAGCATGAATTTAACACTAACTGCATCACTGTATTTTCCCATAGACATGCATCTACTTCTAAAAAAAGGAAGCAGCTAACCTCAGCAGTAGCAACTAAACTGCTAAACACAGAAATGGCCAAATAATCAGATTTTTTTCTTTTGATCGTCTGATTATTGGAAGGAACAGGAAGTTCATGAAATCTTAATTGTGCGCATTCATCAAAACCAAACTGTGATATAATGAAGCAACAATGGCTTAGACCACAGGTGCGTCAGCAATGACGTTACAAAGAACTGAACCTTAGGTGCTAATTGCCACTCAACAACTAGCTTCCTGATCCCAAAGGGTGATAATGGGGCATAACAATACTTCATCAGAAAGTTACCTCCACAATTAATATTCACAGTAAACAAAAGTCTACTTTGGGTACATTTGGAATAACTAGAGGGTTACAGAGTAAACAACGTGCATACAAAGGTAACAGCTTTTTCTGCACTGGAATAAAATCTTAAATCTCTAGCTGACCATAATTACTAGTGCATCTCAAAAATGTTAACGTTTATATGTGTTCATAATTTAATATTAATTTAATTTAATATAAAAGGCTATTAGGATTCTTGTGAGCCGTAAGCCATACTGATCAGCATTAAAACAAACAAAAAAATCACTTTCATGTAATGAATTTAAAATACGGTAAGTGACATTTTTTTATTCTATTATGAACACAAACATTTTTATAATATTCATTTTCTTGATGTACACTCTTGAAAGAGTTGATTCTTCAAGGATTATTTAGTAAAGAAAATAGTTCTATATAGAACCATGAACACTTGAAGAACCCAAAGGGTTCTTTGCGTGATGAAAGGGTTCTTCAGATTGACGAGTAATGTGCTGTGGATGATTTTATGATATACAGCACCAAAAAGAGTTCCTCTATTATTACAAGCTTGACATTGTAACTACAGCAGAACCTTTTTTGGGGGCTATATAAAACCATTTTCAAAAATGTTCTTTATAGAACCATTTATTATCGTGGCTGAGAAAAGCCAACACATTGCAGATTCACAAACATGCTGCAGATTCACAAACGCACTGCAAATATAGAAAACACTTTCATCAAAACGACAAAATTGGGCACTACAATTAACAAACACGCTGCAGATTCATGGGACAAATACAAGTTCACAAACGCACTGGAAAACCATTCACAACACAACACAAGTGTTTCCGGGGGACACTTGTAAACAGAACCACACACTGGGTCTTCTCGGCCACCATACTTTACAACATTTTCTGCATCAATCTGAAGAGCTCTTTCATAATGAAAAGAACCCTTTATCCACAAGAAGGGTTCTTTGAGTGTTCATGGTTCTATATAGAATAATTTCCTTTACTAAAGAACCCTTAAAGAATGTAGCACTATATACCAGAACTCTTTCATGTGTATTTGTAATTACTGCTTATCACTGCATAGTAAATTCAATAAAGAAGCACTGTTAGCTCAGTGTGGTGAGCTAAGGCCTGTAGTCAGTACAGAGATTATATATGAGAGCATGAGCTGAACATGAAGGATGATGTGTTGATAGTGACTTTTCTTTTGGTTGACCACAACACACATGGTTTATTGCTGACCATATGCACCATTTCTATTTTGTCTGTAGTTTTTATTTGGGTGGTTATCAAACATAATGATGGGTGGTTTTCACTTCTGAGCAGCCTTTATTGGGACCACATGAAGAAAAAGGGGAAAAAAACAAGCCCTTTGTTTCTAACATACACACAACTGGCTTGGAATTGTCTATTTTTGTTACAGTGTGGCTCTAATGTAATTAAATGATATCTGAATACATACTATATGACTACAAATCTGGCCAGAGTGGACGCATCTGCAAATGCTGAGGACAAGTTGCCAAACTTGAGAAATTGATTTCATCTTGGAAACAGGCCCTGTTAAGCTCAGATTGTTTTTCACCCATAAATGCTACAGTCAGCTTCAATTTTATTCCACAGCTCAAGCCAAGGAAACAACATGGAGGTTAGCAGCTAATAATATCCATGGCAGACCGTAAGCAGGACAAACATTTTACTGAGACGTCAGGAATTCCACAAAGTGATGTGAGAAGAGCCCAATGTTTACTGCCTCAGGTGAAAAACAAGCCTAAGGCTGCAGAAGAGCCAGAAGGCTGCGTTCAACAGACTGTGTAAATTTGGCAACCCCACCACAATGTTCAAAACAAAGCAACTGCTGCTTGTCTGTATTCATTATATATAGATAAAGTGATAAGAACTTCCTAAGATCACGTTGCCAAGCAGCCAAACCATATTATTAAAAACACAACCACCAAAGTCCGAGAAACATCACAACACTTCCCTTCTCTATAAAAGAAGAAAGCAACTGCAAGGCTAAGGGCCAGGAACATGACATCCTGCTGACCGCTGGTTCCATCCCACACCATCTATCTCAGAAACATCAGGCAAAATAACGTAAACCAGGTGAAGAATATAACATAGCTCATAGCTCCAAAGATCATAAGTGATGAGATCACTGCTTTTAGAAGAACAACATTTGGCAACATCAGAAAGGGGGTGCTAGGGGCTTTGTCCTGGAAGTGCTGCTGGAACTTGGTAAACAGGAGCAAGAAAAGCAGCAAAGTAGAACGAAAACGAAGAAAATTAGCCCCCTAACAGAAACATGTAGGTTCACACACCGTAGCAAAGACCAAAGTAAACATATGACAGCTGCCAAGTTCTGGCAGAACGGAGGTGCTTCCCCCTCTTGTTTCCAGCTGGAGTTAGGAGACGGTGAGCAATATGGCTCGTCTTCCAAAACTCTGACACAAGCAGGGGATTTTTAAACCACCATCTCAAAAATAGCACAGTAGACATCTGAACTCACCTAAGCGTGTAGGCCAGACAGTAGAGTTTGCAGCTGTAAGACCCATGTTTCAAACATCTGTAGAATTACTTTCTAGTCAGAGCTTGTTGTGTCTGCATCCATGTCAGTAACACTGAATTTACAAATGTAACCATACAAATGACGAAAATAGTGCATTACTTACTTTCATTTTCTAAAAATAACTGAACAGGCTCATTTTGCTGTTTGCTGCCTTTTGGCAGTGATCTATTACATGTGAATGTCTGTTATTGTGACCACCTCACCAACAGTGGCAATAACCACCCTTGACTCTGGCTCAATGGTAATTCCTGAAACATTGCTCCTGTGTTCACAACAGAGGTTAATTGGTCCACTGTGGTGCATCAATTGCTCTGTACCATTCACTGGAGTCATTGTTCCCTTCTGGCATCAGTGGTCCATGAGGCATAACTGTTATAAAATAAGTACTCAATGTACCATACTTGGTACACCTTCACTACAGCGGCTCTAGAACATTCCACAAAGTTAGCAGCTTCTGAGATGCTACCACACTTCACACGGTACCCTATTATCATGCCCTTTTAGTCGTCAGTCAAATCTCATTCTTTGTCCATGAGAATTGTTTTGCACTCTGCTACAACTGACTGGTGTGCTCACTACATCCAGAAAAGTCTGTCATGTGGCATCTGTGACATCTCGGACTGCAAGGCACGGTGGTCAAAATATTCTATGACGACTGCATTTCCCTCGCCTTAGGAAAATAAAACTCATCCCAGAATGCAATTGTAATCCTTACTGTAAACCTGGCATTAATCCAAATTCCAATGCTGTGGAGAATGAGTTTCAATGGACAGTGAGTGTTTATAGAGTTGACAGTTCCATTTGAAAATCAAGACGATGGAGCTTTCAAAAAAGAAGCTGGGATACACAAATATGGTGAATGAGGTGAGAAAGTGTGGATGGAAAACATGTACTAGGAGAGATACATATACATTTATAGAGTGATAGGTGTTAGGGGATTTATAGCTAATTCTGCCACATCAGTACTGGGCTCATTTGATTTAGAAGTAGTGTGCGAAAGGCAATCATGAAGAAATTGTCCAAAGGGTTATACAATTATAAGAAGGGCACAGGTTGTTTGGGGAAGTGAAGTTATAAAAATACAATTTCTATATATAGAAATATAAGGAGTTTGTAGCTTAGGCCTTTACTGTGTATACTGAGCATGCATTAACAGTGCCAGTGGGGCTTGGCCTTTGTCTTTGTCACTATAGAGGTCAATGTGGATCTACATTTAAGAGGTTACTTAAATGATAGGTCTGTGAAGCAAGCATTGAGAGGCTTTGATAAGTCTGACCTCACCGTTGAGCGTTCTGCAGTTATCATGTGTTTAAATCAAGGTCATGGGTGTATAGAGCTCTGTGTAACCCAGGGATTCAATGCAGGATTTTTATCTTCTTATCCTGTATCAATTCATTTGATAATAATTTGAGTATATGTAGATCTGTATTTTCAATACAGATTTACATAATACAGAGTGCATTTTACTAACTACTGTCTAGACATGGCAAATTTAGAGCATGACTGACATTCTTTCCCACCAGTATTTTACAATGATGAAAAATGAGAGTGCCTTGCGTTATTCCTGTCACATTTTCCCTGAGTACAATAATTTTTATTCATTTTATTTCATTCCTTGGCCCATGACCTGTAATCTTGGAGATAGTACCGATATGTGAAATGTCCACAAGCACACCTGGTCCTCAGTGCTTTTTTTGCAGGGGTAGATGTTTGTTCCAAATCTGTCTGTCTACAAATGTCTGATGCCGTTTCCAGACATACAGTGTAAAAATAACAGCCCTCCAAATATGTTCATAAAATGCAAATATAAAGGTTATCATAAGCCATGCATCAATAAAAAGCAAAACATCCCTCATTATTTAAGTGCACTGTTTTTACTCTTGGCATCACTAAATCAAGATATAATATCAGCAGCATTGATTACTTCACAGCATGTGCTCCCTATGGAAGCCTGCAATCTCTCCCAGAAGGTGCATATTTACACCACGGCAGGGCAGGCGCAGTTCTTATGTAATTCTCAAATGCTTGATCTTGAAAAACAGGAGGCCTCAGGGTCAAATTTGGCTGCTGAGTCAGCCACACATATCAATACCAGCCATCTGACTTAACGAGCCGCTTAAAAGGAAGTCAAAACAACTTAAGTCTCTGTTGCTTTACTGCTTCAAAGGCTTTAAATCACATCAGGACCATTGTTCGGTTGCCTCACGCTTCTCACTGCTTCCCTGTTATGTTTATATGAAAGACAAGCTATAGAGAACTTTTCTAGCTGACTTAGAAATTAAGTTTTTTTTCCCCAAACATATTTACAGTACTCAAAAATAAAAAAACAAAAAGTTTTATTTTAAAAGTACTGATTTTTTATGAAGATGATCTATGAACATATTTGTTAACTATGTATTTGTCTTAACTGAGTTAGAGGCTGTTTGAAGTGAGTTTGACTAACATTGGCCAAAAACATCAGTGATAAAAATATCCATTAGTCATCAATCTGAAGATTGAATTACTGAAACCACTGTAAGTCCAGGAAGAGTAATACATGCTACATGTAGATTGCCTGCTGGTCATCTGTTCATTCATGTCTACTAAATATCAAGAATAAACTATCCAACTAAATATTAGTGTGAGTCAAAAATGATCCGCACTTAAGTTGTATTAAAACTTCTGGTGGCCACAATGTCTTATCAATGCTTTATGTACATAGCCCCACCTATGATTTGCACGAAAGAAGAGCAGTGATTTGTTTCAGATGTGTTCTGCAAAAAATTTTGGAGAAATACTCTAAGGAAGGTGAAAGTTTCTTAGAATCATTACTGGTTACAGAGACATAGATTCATCAATACGAGCCTTAGATTAAACAGCAGAGTATGGAATGGAAACATCCTCAATCACCCACCAAGACATAATTAATAAGTTGGAAACTGGAAAATTAATGCTGACAGTTTTTTGGGTCCCCTGAAAGAAGCAATAAAAGGATGGAGATTCACGTCTGATGAAGAGGTGAAAACTATGGTTGCATTTGTGGCTCACAGCTCAGACAAAAACATGTTTTAATGAGGGAACATGAAAGCTTATTGACAGATGGACATAGTGTATTGAAAGCTGGCAGAATTTGGTGAAAAATAATGTATTTGTTTTTTTCTAAAAACTGATTTAAATAAATTCTACAGCCAGAGTGTGGCTGACTTAATCTTGTACATAAAAAAACAAATGTTCCTGGTCACTCGTGGTTTGTCAACAGCTTTCCAGGATAGAACTGTAGCCATCTATTGAGACAGACTTACCGGTAGCTCAGATGGCTCTGGCAAGAACTCAGCATCTTCCCCAAAAATGAAGTCAGGAGGAAGTTCTGGGTCTCTGGCATTAAAGATAATGTCCCCTGGTAGAAAAAGAAGTAAAAAAAGTGTTCAATGGTGAATGTGTTCAGCAATGTGTTCATAATTCAAAAAGATAAAATTTTATTTTTATATTAATTAAAATGTAAGACGTTTACTGTTGATCAGTTTGGCTTTAAGCTCATGATTATTACAATATTTCATTTTGACTAATTACTAATCAAACAGTATCAACATAAAAAAGACTTTGGTCACTGTAAATAGGTCACTGTATATATTAGGAATATAAAATATATGAAAAGTTTAGCTTTGTAAAATTGTGAACACAAATGAACTTCAGAATATTCTATTACTTGGAGATAAATATTTTATATTTACCAATATATACCAATGCATAAGCTCCACTGAGTTTTGCCTTGGAAACTGGATTTTAAAAATCCCAAATGCTAATAAGACAAACTAATCTGCAATAATAAAACAATACAAACTAAATAATCTGAAACTGCTGCTCTAATATTTAAATAACACACTGAACCAATGTATAAGCCCCATTGAGGTTTGCCTTGGAAACTGGATTTTAAAAATCCCAAATGCTAATAAAACAAACTAATCCGCAATAATACAATAATACAAACTAAATAGTCTGAAACAATTTTGTCTAAAATTGCTGTTTTATAAGACAGCATCTCTTAAAAATTCAAAAGGTAACTTTAGCAGTTTCATTGTAAAAGAGTAATACTAAATCAATACTTAAAAATAAAAAAAAAATATGGAACATTAACATGCATAAAAAATAAAAAAAAACTTATGGAAGCCCATGTTAGTGACAGGGTGAAAAGTGGGTCAATAACTCTGAGGTTCTTTTTTTGGCAGATTTGAAATTATTTTTACTTCTATTTTTCTTCAACAAGCAGAAAGGAATGGTGAGGAAGGCAAATGCAAGCTAATAGTTTTTCACAGATGGAGCTGGAATGACATCAAGCTAATGTTTGTCATAAATCTGTCACATTGTTTGGAGAAAAGAGAGATATTCTTTGCCAAATACATCAAACCAGATCTTCTGATCCTCCTATGATGATGTTGCCTCGTCATGGGTGCATTAGTCCCAAGAAGTTATAAAGCAATCCTGAAGGTCCGCCTTTGGACGATCAGTGCTTGACCGGTTGAACAGGTGCTTGAGAAATACTGCCCAAACTGGGGCAAAACCAGAAACACTGTGTTCTGTCCCCGAGTACCAAACAACTGGACTTTCAAAGTCCAAAAATCTGATTTTGTCCTGAAAGAAGGAACCTAACTAATGTTCCTATTGTTGAATGCAATCAAATCCTCACAGCAATGCTCTAAAATCTAGTAGAGAGCCTTCCCTGTAGAAACAGGCGCTCTAACAAAAGCAGAATCTTTTTTTAATACACTTGATATCTGAAGAAACGAAGAATGTGCAGGTGTCCAATACTTTTGTCCCTATTGTGTATATGAAGGGGTAATCCGGTTGACAAAATTAGATGAGATCTGGCAACCATATATATCATGCAATGGTAGAAATGTATGGAGAATACATTTCTGGGAGGGATTCTGAAGTTGCTGTGCCAACAAACAAACAAACAAAATAAAACAAAACAAAAAAACAACTTAATGTAGTCACTGTAATTCAGTAGTTATAGGAGGATTTTATAAGCATAATTGCTAATTTGTAAAAGCGGAGTAAATAATGCCCAAGCCAGTCATCACCCTCAAAAAGGCTGTAGGTTATGAAACAGACTTGAGTCATATAGGAGTTGTCAACCACTGGCTGTTGTGAAATCAAAACCAGGAAACTATTCCCAAAACTGACTTTGTTGTTTACTGGTGACTCTGAAAGTCATCCAAAGCTATTCAATTAAAATTATGCCAATTGGCAATGTACAAAGAAGCAGAAATGTTTTAAATAGCCAGCATTTCCAAAACATAACTATTGCTTTAACACCAGTAACAGTAAATGAGGCTTAGTCGTTTCTCCTTAGGGACTATGCGTGATTTAGAGCAGTATTAGTACAGCTAAAGGCCATTTAGGGTACCTCTCTGTCTGAACACAGAATGCTAACATTAATACTCCCATTCTCCTCACTCTTGAGCTACGAATACAAGCCTGTTCTTCTCAGTTTACATCTACCTACAATCAGATTCTTCTCAAAGGTGTTCTCCCTAGACAACCATCTCCTTCTCAGTTTAGATCTGCCAAAATCAGGTTCTTCCCAAACCAGATTTGTCCACACAATGCTGCTCTTCTCAGTCCAGATCTGCCAATACATCATTCTTCTCAAAGTATGGTACGACCCCACAGAGGGGATATTGGACCTGCAAGGGACAGCCCCATGGAGCAAGGGTGGATCATATAATTGACATCGTTAATGGTTTACCTCCTCCTCTGGCTCAGCAATTGGTCGCTGGGGTGAGCTCCTTTCCCCTTATTGGTCAGAGCCATCAGCTCATCACATTCAGCTTTTTTAAAGGCTCTGGTGCTGCAGTTTAGACATTTTGTTGGCGCTCCAGCTCTGCTCGAACTTATTTCCCCTAAATCACCTTTTCTCAGTCCCTGCCCTCTTCTCAGTCTAGTTTAAGGATGTCAGGACATTGCTTCATTGTTATTTTCATGGAACGATTTAGGTGATTTGTTTTTGTTGTCT
The DNA here is from genome assembly GCA_036984385.1 of Crenuchus spilurus. Classification (NCBI taxonomy): domain Eukaryota; kingdom Metazoa; phylum Chordata; class Actinopteri; order Characiformes; family Crenuchidae; genus Crenuchus; species Crenuchus spilurus. The sequence goes on along the minus strand of BRDA01008255.1, from coordinate 112,074 downwards.
GAGGAGGAAGCACGCAGGTAAACCCGCAAGCCTACAGGAGGCTTCTGTGTCCTACTGAATGCAAAAAGGAAAAGGAGCCTCCAGTAATTTTTGGCATTCAGTGGGCCGCAGAAGCCTCTCATAGTCGATGTAGCAGTTCCGGCTGGAAGGCTTTCCCGGTCTAGGCCCCCTCAAGGGTCACTTAGGCTATATAGAGGCTCCCCTGGGGTGGCACTGCACCTGCTGAGCGTGGGAATCTATTTACACGTACCCCAGGTGGCAGCAAACCTCAGGACAGAGTAGAGCCTCTGCCTTAGCACCCTTGAGATAATTTTTGTTTTTAGAGCTTAATTTTTTCCATTTTTCCCTTCTTGTGCAGCGGAAGCATGTGTACACCACACCTTTCCACCTCCACTGCACTTATTCATCCCCAGCTGCAGAATTTGTTTTGTTTAGTGTTTTGGGATTGTTTTTCATATTTGTTTTGTTTTTGTTCCCCTCTCTGCACTTGAATTCAACCCGGAAGTGTAGTATCCACGTTTTTTCCTAAAGTGCGGCCTTTCCTAAAAAGGGTCCTTGACTTTGCTCTCTGGCTCACGCTGGTTGCGGTTGACCGGTTGAACAGGTGCTTGTGAAATACTGCCGAAACTGGGGCAAAACCAGAAACACTGTGTTCTGTCCCGGAGTACCAAACAAGTTTAAGCCTTGTAGAAGTTCAGTAAATAGCATTTATGCAAAAGGTTGAATATGACCACTTTCTCAGGCCTTCTGACCACTATAAGTGCACAGCTGTATTGAAAATCTAAGGCTATTGTTACTGAAGTACATGAATAACTTTTCAGATTGCAAAAGAGAGAACAGTAAAATGAAATTAAAATGTGCAAACAGTAAAAATACATTACATTTTATAAGCAAATTGCAATTTATTTAATATAAATAATATGATGCCGACGTGCCATCTAATTACAGCCTCCTGTTCTTCTCAGTTCAGATCTAATTTCAGCCTCTTGTTCTTCAAAATCCAAATCTATATCTTAACAAATCAGATTTATATATCAAGATACCAATCTTCTCAGTCCAGATCTACCTATACAATATTGTTCTTCTCACCCACTAATTATATACAGTCCTTTGTACTCCACAGGCCAGATTTATATCTTCATTATTCATATTCTTTATCAAGACCTATTACCTATAGACGTCTGAAATTCTTAGCATACATCTACCTATACACCCCAGTTTTGCTCATTTCAGATTTAAACTACTGTCCTGCTTTATCAGATTTACCTACAGACTCTTGTTCATCTTTACCAAGCTCTGAAGGCAAGTCTCCCTCATAAGAACACATGTTTGCCAGAAGGATTGCTACTTGAGTGGTTCATGACTCATACCTATTACCGGAACTCTCAATTAAGATCACTGCTAAGTTATAATTACTATCAGCCCTCATTTGGTAACATTAAACAGCTTCTAATTGAATTGTGGTACTTAGAATACTCACAAATAAACTCTCACAAATTTCCAGAGACATGTTTAAATCAAAGGAAAATTGCTTAATACATTTTAATTATTAATATAAAAAAGTCAGAATTTGGAATCTGAGTAACTATGACTTTGGAGAAGCGATCACACTACTGGTCACAATGAACAGCTGAACAGTTCTACAGATACTCAGTTTATGGGGTTGAATGAACAAAGATGTGAGATAATCAACAATCACAAGAACTGACTAATAAGTTATGATAATTCATTCTAAGAATGTTGCTGACCCATTAAAAGAAAAGTCACCAATGTATACATTTTAGTCTGTTTAAATATTCATATTCAAAAAAGTGTCGAACAAAATTAGGTGTAAATATGTTTCAAATTGGTTCAAATCGTCTTTGGATACACTTGGATTTGCTGTATCTGATACCTGAAATCATGATGAACATCAAAAGAAACTGCAAAACTGTTTCTAATCAACACAGAGATTCAAGTCAACACAGGCCGTTTTATATTCCACATCTTGAGAATTTCTCAAAATCTATGACTTATTAGGGGTTACTGCATGTATCCCCTAATGTTCCCCCTAGTCTGGCAATAAACTCAACGCACCAAAAAATGCAGTGCTGAACTGATGCACCGTTTCCTAACACTGGCTACATTTACATATGCTACCACTCAAAAGTTTGGGGTCATTCATTACACTGAATATTTTTAAATACAGCACACTTTTCAGAAGAAATTTGTTTTTACAGGCATTACATTTACATATTGTAAGACCAGGCTATGATGAGGAGATGGAAGCAGGGGTGGAATTCAAGGAACGTGTGTTTACTGACAAGTACACTGAATGTAATCTAACATAATCTAATTAGAGCAACTGTTTACTCTCATATGGAGCACATACTTAGCACAAAACATCATGGGGCATAGGGATGTGGTGGAAATATGCGTACAGCTAGCATTAGTCCTTTAGCACTTACCTATTTAGACATACGAGTTAAAAAATGCTTGCATATACCTCCTATTCTATTGTGATTAATAGTGTTTATTGAGTTTGTTCATGTACTAATTTTTCCTATTCTAGTGACTAAAAGTATGTATTGAGTTGTTTATGGACAAATATCTCCTACACTAGTGTATCCACAATATTTGTACATCCCATGATGCCATGCATAAAGCCTACAAAATCACTGTCAACAACTTGTGCAATACCAAAAGCATACATTCAGTACTGACTGATATGATTTGCACTATTTCTAATTACATTTAATCTGGAATTAAGATGGGTTAAAGCCTTGTAGAAGTTCAGTAAATAGCATTTATGCAAAAGGTTGAATATGACCACTTTTTCAGGCCTTCTGACCACTATAAGTGCACAGCTGTATTGAAAATCTAAGGCTATACATGAATACTGAAGTACATGAATAACTTTTCAGACTGCAAAAGAAAGAACAGTAAAATTAAATTAAAATGTGCAAACAGTAACAATACATTACATTTTATAAGCAAATTGCAATTTATTTAATATAAATAATATGATGCCGACATGCCATTCAAAACAGCTGCCATTTTACTCGCAAATGTAATGAAAGAGCACTGACAGAACTCTATTTATAACACAGAAAGTCTATTCATAATCAAAATGCATTTGAACTGACTAAGATGTTGCTCATTTTTTACATCCCAACTACATCTATGCACCACTGAAACTATATTTGGTAAGTTGTCGAAGTCTTGCAGCTCTGAGAATGTACAAATATTGGTTGAATGCTTTGGTAGAAAGTCTACAACTTACATTTGAGAGTTTCTCCAGCGTACGGGATGTGCAGTTTAAATCTGTCACAGCATGGCCCTGGTGTCAGAGATGTGCAACTGTAGAGCAATAGATGTTTTGTAATAAAGATGCAAGCATTTAAAACTCAACACTCATACTTAACACAATACAGTAGATACACTATATGTAAGATAAAAAATAATATTTTTCTCAGCAGTTTCTTCTCATTTTAGATATCATCCATAAATATGATATGCAACACCCACCCAGTCTTAAGGTCAGTGATCCGCAAGCAGTTAGTGGAGTCTAAACCAACACGGCCATTTCGTACTACACTGCATAGTAAAGGCCGCAGCTCAGGAGAGATCCGGCTCAGTGCCACCTCTGGAGATAGACTGTTCATCGTCTGCTGAGGGACCTCTCTGCTGTTAGCTAAAGACACACAATAGAATAAGCAATTGAGGGATCATATTTAATAGTTTATTATGTGATGACAACTACTGCTAGTTTAATCCAATTCAGTACTGAAACATTCATATTCTGACACAATAATTTGCAAGAAAGTCATTGAAATGACAGTTGTTAAATTCCAGCAAAAAGGCACATATCTATGTAAGTGAAAATATATTAATTATAACATCAATGAGTGTAGGTGAAATCATCCAGATACTAACCACTTTCATAAATAAAAATTGCACATTTATATAACATTGAAAATACTACTGCAACCACTACTAATACTTGTACACTAATAATAGTACTGACATCACTACTAATACTTATAGTACAACTGCAAGCACTACTAAAACTTATGCTACTGCTACTAATACTTCCACTATTACTAATACTACTGTTATCATTCCTAATATGTCTATAACTAATACACAATCATAACAGAATATTATGACCACCCCCGGTTTGGAATGAACTCGGCCTAAGACATCCTGTCTGAAGTTTGTGCTGACCAACTCATGCCTGTATTCACACACTTTCAACAGATCATTGGGGTGTGGAAGTGTGAAATACTCTACTACTTATAATTTCCACCCCAAAAAAGCAACCATTACCAAACCAAATAACTTCAAACTCATCACCTTGCCCTCTGTTGGCATAAAAACCTGGCATTAGCACATCTAAAAATCATCACCAACCCCCTGATGGACCCACTGCAGTTTTCATATTGAGCCAGCAGATCTGCAGATGATGCAGCAAACATGGAACCATACTTCATCCTTCAACACCTCAAACAGCCAAGAACTTATGCCAGAATTTCAGCTCTAAACCCAACACTATAAACTCAATACTGCTCCACAACAAACTCCAAACTCAGCATGCCGTGTCCACCTGCCAGTGGATCACCAGCTTCCTCACAGGCAAAGAGTAGCAGGTAAAGCTGGGAAAAATCTAATACACAGCACTCAGACAATCAGTACTGGCTCCACAAGGGATGTGTGATCTCCCCATTGCTCTTGTCACTGTACACCAACAACTGCCCCTCTGACAAAATCCTGATGTTTTCACATGAAAAAATGTCATTGGGTACATCAGAGACAGTGATGAGTCTGCAGACAGATGGGTGGTTGAACAGGTGTTCAAATGGAGGAGTTACAACAGCAATGCACTAAAAACAGTGGACTTCAGAAGAAACTGTCCCCCTCAGTCAACCTTCATTATCCTTGACAACAATGTGATGGCTGTAATGTCCTTCAGGTTCCTGGGAACTACAATCATCAGGGATCTGAAGTGCAAGTTATTTTGTCTAATTATGTATTCTGTACACTGTGTGTGTGTATGTGTGTGAAAGAGAGAGAGGAATAGAGAAAGCATATGTGTATGTACTGATGTTTGTTATTGCACTAGTGTAAGTTATTATGTCTACTTATGTATACTATGTGTGTGTGAATGAGAGAGACAGAGAAAAAAGAGAAAATAAGTGTGTATGCATTGATGTTTATGTAACTGCACTAATGTAAGTTCTTTTATCTACTTCTGTATTCTGTGTATTGTGTAATGTGTACCGAGAGACACTGTGAGACAAAAAAAAACTGTTTGCATGTGCAAATAGACTTGGCCAGCCTAGTTCTGAGTGGAACAGAGCAATCATCACACCACAGTGGACCAGTGAAACTCTATATTGAACACAGGAGCAACAAGGAAAGTGTCAAGTGCTCAGCACTGAGGCAAAACTGCAAAGGGTGGTTATTTCCACTATTATTATATTCTTACGTGACTGTGTTCTACTACTACTACTAGTAAACTCCACTCCGTACATTATTTTTTACTCATTGCTATGTTAAAGCTCTAAATGAACTGAAGTCACAGACCAGATGCTAACATGCTAACAGTCTTGCTAACACAGCCTTTTGCTCCTTTTTAGACCCACATACTTTGCACTATACATTTTTACCAAGCTCAGTGTAGTTATTCCGTTGTCTCTGGAAGAAAAGTGCGCTCTGTAATTTCTTTTTTGTACCTTTAAGTGAAATAATCGAGGCTCTTTACTGTAGTGCTTCTGTTGTCTTCCTGCTTTGCTGTTTTGGGGTCCTTCGGCAGGCTGTTCTCACAAACGCCTGCTCCGGCATGGACACACTGCCTCCGCTAAGCTGAGCTTTTAGACGTTTATTTACGTACACAGCTGCTCATGTGCTGTTTAGAGTTAACAGTGCTGAAGTGTGTTAAATTAAGAAACAAATAAGATTTTGGTGACACAGGAGAGGATAAGATAACAGTGTGTGTGTCATGTGTGTTTAATGTGTCTGAGGTTCAGAAAATGAACTTTGGGCTCAGTTTTACTCTTCACAGCTCAGACTGTAGGTAAAGTGTGAGGTTTAGTATTTCGCATTGAGGTGGTACTATTGATTTATTTTAATCTCAGTGTTTTCCAGCCCTGCTCCTGGAGTAAAGTTAAGTCTGCACTACAAAGGTTAGTGTTTCTTGCTGTATTGCTCTAACACACCTGAATCAACTTACCTGTAGAGCTAAATCTGTTCAACTGAGTTAAGAAAACATATCAGTTTTGTCTTCTGTGGAACAGCAAGCATCCTATTGACATACTACTTATACATATGTCTGTATGTATACACTCACTGGCCACTTCATGAGGTACCTTGTATCTACACTCTTTCTCCATTTTGTCAACTCCACTGACCACATATATGCACTTTGCAGTTACTCTGAATTGTAGTACTCAGCCTAGAAGATGTAAGTTAGTGATATTTGGCTTTCGGATGAAATGTATGGAAAACATAAAAAGTTCACGCTACAGTGATATTATATAATGAAAGTAGGGCATTTAAGTAGAAGTATGCAGTGGTGATTTCCTCTCAAACTATTTATTGAAACAAAAACCAACAACAGTGGTGGGTAAACCCCAACAAAAAATGTCAGTGTCTCAATAACGTGTCGTGCCCTTGATCATCAATTACAACTTGACAACTATATATCATGCTGTTCACAAGTCGACTTGTTGTCTGCTGAGGCATGGTATCCCCCTCTTCTTGAAGGGTGGCCCTCAGGTCATTGAGGTTCTGGGGTACTGAGTTACGAGCCTCTACATTGCGACTCAGCTGATCCCATAGGTTTTCTGTGGGATTCTGGTCTGGAGAAAGTGCAGCCGTTCCCAAATTATGTGACCTGGATGAGTTCCCAAATTATGTGACCTGGATGAGCTGGAGCATCGTCATCCATGAAAATGAAATTAGGCCTGTATTGTTCATGCAGAGGCACAATGACTCGATTAATGATGCTATTCAAGTAGTATGGACTCATCATTGTACCATTCACAAATTGTAGAGCAGTTCTGTATTGACTAGACACACTGAAACCACCTCCACCAAAGGCTTGTCTGGTGACAACAGTGGCATAGCGCTCTCCTTCACGTCTCCAACATCGTTGGTGGCCATCATTTCTGCTCAGCGTGAATCTACTTTCATCAGTGAACAGCACTGAGGCCCACTGGTCCCTCACCCAGTGTACCCATGCAAGACAATGTCAGTTACCCTTCAGGTCATCTAGCAGACAGACCATGCTGATGTAAATGGTTTTGATTGGTCTCATGTGACACTTGAGTGCCTCTCACCTTAGTTGTGTGGCATTTATTATCTGCTTCTGCAGGGCACTGTTCACAATGAAGCAGTCATCAGTGTGGGATGTAGCCAAAGGACGTCCACTTCTATGCCTTTCTGTGACTCTTCCAGTCTCTCTGCATCTCTGTTACAACTATATCTTATAACACTATATCTTTATTATATATGATAATATATACTGTAATTATTTGTATACATAGAAATATTATTACATACTTATAATTATATGTATTAACATAAAGAAAACTTCCTATTTTGTCTTTTCTGGCTTTGCCTCCTGTAGATATTAGATAAGCTTATAACTGAATTTTTCTCCGTTTTTTATTTCAAACTTTATTCAAACCCACGTAATGACCATGACATCTTCATTTGCAGAAGATTGTTGACCACGCATGGTTGTCTGTATTGAGAGGCCTTCATATGCATTGAACAGCATTTTGCAGCCTCTGCTCTTCTAGAAACAGAAGGATTTGTATAGCAAGATGCATTTTGCAGGCATGGATAAGGATTGCCTTCTCTAATTTGCAATGCTTGATTTTTTTTTAAATGAACATATTAGAAAATGTCTGTTTATCTTATTAAATATGAATGTCAGATGTTTTTTGGTCTAGGTATAAATATCAGAAATCAGTATTCAGTGATTTGAATATACTGCAGACTGTGCAGAAAACATAAGCGATGATTAGAAAATCAAGGCTGTCCCATAGCTAACGGCCAGGCTTTTCTCAGTGCCTTGGGACTGCTGAGAGATTTGAGCAGATTAGCACACTACTATTCACATGCATAGCCTACATGCAAGGGATTGAATTAATGAAGGATTTTCTTGGCTGTTGTCAATCACATGGTGCAGTCTTGAAATAATCACCTCTGGTGCAATAGGCACATGTCCAATATGGAGCACAATTAATGCTATTTCTAACCTATTGAAAACATTTCCTACATGAGGATGGTTAGAGTGTGAGCTCTTTTTCAAAACTGCAATTCAAGCCCACTTCCTCCATCTCGGCTTCAAATCACAGCACTGCATGTTTCGTCTTTGCTCTTCCCATCGTTTTTATGCTGTGCAGTACAGCGTTTTTGAGGCCATTTTGGTGCCTGATATTGCAATTACACAGCGACTGCAGCCGTGGTGGACCTATATGAAAAGCAAATAATAGATGCTTCTCCAGTTCTTTAGAATGAAAATCAAGAACATATTATTATGATGGTTTATTGACTCCACTGATTGCTCTGTTTGTGTGTCTCTGTTAGAACATGGCTGAAGAAGTGAATGTTGTGGTAGTGGGCTCCTGCATGACTGATCTGGTCAGGTAAGTTTGCAGTACGTTTACTCTCACTTTATTAGGTACACCTACCTTGACTCATTGTCCATTTTATCAGCTCCACTGACCATATAGGTGCACTTTGTAGTTCTACAATTAAAGACTGTAGACCCTCTGTTTATCGGTATATGGTATTGGCCTCTTTTCATCCTGTTCTTCAGTAAGGTCCACCACAGAGCAGGTATTGTCTAGCTGGTGACTCATTTGTACCACTACAGTGACACTGACGTGGTGTGGTGTGTTGTTCTGCGACGAGTGGATCAGATATAGCAGAGCTGCTGAACAAACACTGTTAACTCACTGTCCACTGGTCATCCTCTAGACATTCATTGGAGGTCACAGGATGCTTCCCACAGGACACTGTTGGCTAGATAGTTTTGGTTGTTGAACTATTTGTATTCCAGCAGTGAGACTGAGGTTTAAAAACAGCAGATATGCTGTGTCTGATTCACTTATATCAGTACAACACACACTAACACCACCACCACCACCACATCAGTCATACATGGTATGTGTACTTATTGAAGTGCCCAAAGAGTGTATATTTCACAAGAACACTCAAACATTACATCCAATGGCACAGGATTGTATGCTACTTTTGTACAGAATTGAATGATGTAAGTATGAATACAGTACATCACTGTTAACCTGAGCCAGCAAGAGCATGTTCTCCTGAACGTTATTAGTCTACCAGACATGTGACACACAATGAAGACCATGCTCATACTCAGGCTTATGGAACATGTTTATTTACGACACAGACGTTGCAGTTTTGAAATAACTCTGGACGTTAAGGATCTTTCCAGTAGGAGCTAAAAGTATCCACCATAAGCAGATAGGGGAACTGCTTGAGCCCATTTGAGTTATTAATATTGCTCCTGAGGTGTGAATCATTGGTCACGTCGAATGCTCGTGCAACTTTTTCCTTGTCAACTCTTTCCTAGTTATATTGGCATCGTCTGCACTTTGTAGCTACAATACAGCTTTACAAATTTCTCTGATTAACATATACAGGGGTTAGACAATGAAACTGAAACACCTGTCATTTTAGTGTGGGAGGTTTCATGGCTAAATTGGACCAGTCTGGTGGCCAATCTTCATTAATTGGCACCAGTAAGAGCAGAGTGTGAAGGTTCAGTTAGCAGGTAAGAGCACAGTTATATAGTATATTGCAATGCACACATTAGGCCAAGTAAAAAAAAAATTGGTGATCATCCTTTTTCACCAAAAATTTGGGTCGGGGGGGAGGTGTTTTTTTTTTTTTTTTTTTTTTTTGATTGATGGTAGAAAAGGATTGTGGCGGCTCTTGGGGGTGTCGGCCAATCAGATGGCTGCATGTCGTACGGTATTTGCATAAAGTTCTCTTTTGTGTTTATGGGGTCTATTTTGTAATTATTTGGGGTCTTTAAGAGGGGATTTTTGTATGTGTAATGATTGTTAGTTGTAGTCTAGTCTCTATGAGTTATTTTTAGTGTTTTAGTTAAGTTACCGTTAATGTGTGTCTTAGTCCATTTAGTTAGTCTGGTCATACTTTCATGTTGTAAAGCAGTGAGCGTTTGCTACTGCACTTTCCTTTTTACTAAAAGAGCAGTAAAAGAGCATTCAGTAAGTAAATGTCTCATCCTTTTTCTTTATTCTCTTCCCCGACGCTACAGTATGTAGTGAATATTATAATGATGTTGAAAACTTAAATAAACCATGTTAAACATAGATCATGTTCTTCTTGAGTGATTTACATATTCAACTGAAGTACGGAACATCTCATCAGAAGACACAAAAGATGGCAGAAGGACTATGAAAGAAATATCTATAAATGAAAACTATTTAATCTGACAAATGCATCCATCAACAAATTGGTTGTGAGCTCATTAAAGCCTCACAAGATGACAGAACCAGTTAGAAAAATCCAATAAGAATGGAGTCATTAGGAGATAGATATGAATGTGCATGCAATGGATGCAAAACTCACCATGGAAAACATGGGTAGGGGAAATGGGGTCACCATCATGCTTCCCATCGCTGTATTCCTGGTAAAATGCATCTAGCACTGGAAGCGCGGATGCAGCGAAATTTCTCATCAGGGGAAAATCCCCCGCTTGGATTCTAGGCCAGACTAGGGTGTTTGCCGCGTTTTTTTTGTGTAAAAAAAAAAAAGGTCGGGTGCTTTTTAGAGGGTCGGGCAGGGATGATCACCAATTCTTTTTTTTTACTTGGCCTTATGGGAGACATACCAGAGTTCAAAAGAGGACAAATTGTTGCTGCACGTCTTGCTGGCGCATCTGTGACCAAGACAGCAAGTCTTTGTGTCTAAATATTATTGAGCCACTTTGGGGTGTTTTGGAGGAGCGAGTCAGGAAACGTTTTCCTCCACCAGCATCACATAGTGACCTGACCACTATCCTGCAAGAAGAATGGCTTAAAATCCCTCTGACCACCGTGCAGGACTTGTATGTGTCATTCCCAAGACGAATTGATGCTGTATTGGCTGCAAAAGGAGGCCCTACACCATACTAATAAATTATTGTGGTCTAAAACCAGGTGTTTCAGTTTCATTGTCTAACTCCTGTACATGACATACAGTCTTGTGAAAAACAAAGTACATCCTCTTTGAATTCAGGACATAATAACAAACATTTTGTTCAAAGCAGGTTTGAAAATGAGATAAATACAGTGTTGCTTGAAAGTTTGTGAACCCTTTAGAGTCTTCTATATTATGCCCTAAAACATCATCAGATTTTCACACAAGTCCTAAAAGTAGATAAAGAGAACCCAGTTAAACAAATGAGATAAAAAATATTATACTTGGTCATTTATTTATTGAGGAAAATCATCCAATTTGACATATAAGTGAGCGGCAAAAGTATGTGAACCTTTGATTTCAGTATCTGGTGTGACCCCCCCTTTACAGCAATAACTGCAACTAAACATTTTCGGTAACTGTTCTTTAACCGTTCTTTAGTAGAATGACTTGTGTGTTTAGGGTCGTTGTCTTGCTGCGTGACCCACCTTCTCTTGAGATTCAGTTGATGGACAGATGTCCTGACATTTTCCTTTAGAATTCCCTGATATCATTCAGAATTAATTGTTCCATCACTGATGACAAGCCGTCCTGGCCCAGATGCAGCAAAACAAGCCCAGACCATGATACTACCACCTCCATGTTTAACAGATGGGATAAGGTTGTTATGCTCAAATGCAGTGTTTTCCTTTCTCCAAACATAACACTTTTCATTTAAACCAAAAGGTTTGGTCTCATCTGTCCATAAAACATTCTTCCAATAGCCTTCTGGTTTGTCCATGTGATCTTTAGCAAACTGCAGACGAGCAGCAATGTTCTCTGATGGTGGAGTTATGAATATTAACATTAGCAAATGTGAGAGAGGCTTTCCATTGCTTAGAAGTTATCCCGGGGTCCTTTGTGACCTCACTGACTATTACACACCTTGCTCTGAGAGTGATCTTTGTTGGTCGACCACTACTGGGGAGGTAACAATGGTTTTGAATTTCCTCCATTTGTACACAATCTGTCTGACTGTGGATTGGTGGAGTCCAAACTCTTTGAATGGTTTTGTAACATTTTCCAACCTAATGAGCATCATCAACTCTTTTTCTGAGGTCCTTTGTTTGTGCCATGATACACTTCCACAAAAACGTGTTGTGAAGTGCAGACTTTAATAGAGCCCGGTTCTTTAAATAAAACAGAGCGCCCACTCATACCTCATTGTCATACCATTGACTGAAAACCCCTGACTCTAATTTCACCTTCAAATGAACTGCTAATCCTAGAGGTTCACATACTTTTGCCACTCTCAAATATGTCATATTGGATCATTTTCTTCAATAAATAAATAACACTGTACAACCTCAGGTGACCAACAACACACAACAAATTCCACTGTGTCATTATGTATTGAACAAAAATGAAGCCAAAATGTAGAAGCCATGTGTGAAGAACTGAGGATCAATAGCTTGTACAACCATAACACTTTATGAAGTCATAATTTCTGTATGACATTATCAGTATCTCACATTGTTCTACAGGAATTTTGGCCCACTTTTGTTTACATTTCTTCAGTTCACTGAGGTTTATGGGTATTAGTTTATGCGTAGCTGGTAAGGTCCCACCACAGAATTTTAGTTGAGTTGAGGGGGACTTTGATTGGGCCATTGCAACACTTGATTCTTTTCTTTTTCAGTCATTCTGGTATACATTTGCTGGGGTGCTTAGGATCATTGCCCTGGTGCATGACCCAATTATAGCTAATCTTTAGCTGTTATATAGATGGTCTCACATTTGACTCTACTGTACTTTGGTATACAGAGGGGTTTGGAGTCAACGTTGCTGTTTGTGGTGACATACTGTGTATTATGGCCAAACATCTCCACTTTGTCTGTCCAAAAGTCTTGTAGTTTTTTCAAGTTCAACTTCACAAACTTAAGCCATGCTGGATTTTTAGAAAGAATAGTCTTTCTCCTGGCAACCCTTCCAAACAAGTTAGACTTGTTCAGTCTTTTTCTAATTGTGCATGAACTTGAACATTTAAAATAATCACTGAAGGCTGTGGAGTCTGAGATGTAGCTATTGGGTTTTGCAGTTTCTCTGAGCATTTCAGAGTCTGACCTTGGGGTGATTTTGCTGGGATGTCTGAAGATTGGCAGCTATCTTGAATGTTTTTCACTTGTGAATAATCTTTTGCTTTGTAGAATAATGGTCTTCAAATTGTTTGGAAATAGCCTTAAAACCCTTCCCAGATTGATAGGCAGCAACAGTTGCTTCATCATTGTTGATGTCTTTCCTCCCTGGCATTGTGTCAATGCATACATGAAATCTGCCAACACTTCTTTATAGAGGTGGCCACATTTGCTAATGATCAATTAATCAGTGCCATTTGATTAGCAGCACCCGGCTGCTACTTGCCATTTTAATTAATAAAGAAGCAGTTCGGGTGTGCTTAATTTTTTTTACACACTGCTTCTGCATTTTGGCCTAGTTTTATAAAGATCAGATGTTTTTGTGTCCTGATATGTAAATCCACAGAATTCAGAGTTTTTCCACATGACTATATATAAATATTGCATCAGAAAAGTAGTATGGAAGTAGTTTAGATTTAAGATTCAGTGTATTTGAAGATTTATTGTATGGCTGAACTTATAATATTATGTTAATTAGTAATTAAAAAGTTAATAATTAATGGTATACCGTTTTAAAATGGATATAACAGATTTACCATAAATGTAGTCAGTAGGATAGTACATGCTTTTCAGTGAAATCAAACATGTCACTGCCATTGGATGTGATCACAGCACCAAATTATTTTTAGCCTATTTTTTCTTATATATCATTAAGCAAAGTCAGAGATTTTGATGAAACAAATACTGTTTTAATAGCTAATAAAGCTGAATAACCAATAGCCATGTATTCCCAAGGCATGACACCACCACCACCATGTTTCACAGATTATTTGGTTTCTTTTGGAATGCAAAGTTTGTTTTTTAACAGTTTATTTTGTCTCAACTGATCATATCATCTTACTCCAATATGAAACTGTGTTGTTTGTACTTCATAGGCCTTTCTATTTGTTTTGATGGGCTTGTGGTTCAGTGTATATAACTGAAGCATACTGAAGATTGTGTTGTGTGCAATGATCACTATTATTAATATCATTAATGTTTTATACTATAGCACAATGTCAGATTTAACTAAGGATGT
>BRDA01008255.1:37978-87646 GCA_036984385.1 Crenuchus spilurus | reverse complement strand
GATCACTGAGGATCACCACCCACCACCTTAGCGAGCGCTAATTGATATACTGTATGACTCTAATTAGCGCTAATGTAAATTTTAGCAAACTGTCGGGATTATGTGTGTGTGTGTGTGTGTATATATATTGTTTTTATCCAGACTTTATCCAGTGAAATATTACTTAGTGTGTGTGTGTGTGTGTGTGTATTAGGGCTGTCAAACGATTTTAAATGTAATCGCGATTAATCTCAGTATGTCATATAGTTAATCGCGAGCGATTCCACCACCCACCACTAGGAGTCACTAGCGAGCGTGAGTGCAAAGATCACTGCAAACTGCAGAGAAGAAATTTTGCATTGTCTCTGTGTAAAAACGTGTCTCGTTCATTTTCTACATTTTGAATTTTTATTTTTAACATTTTGAACAATTAAAGCTCTTTGGCCAGGATTTTATTGAAATGCCCTGCAAGTGAAAGTGAGGAAAGTGTAGTGAAAAAGGCAAAAGTCACTGAAGATTGTCTGATCTTTAATGTAATTACACTTAATAAACCAGTTCATTTTTTTTACATTCTCTTTTATTATGTATTGTTTTTATACATTATTTGTTATGTATAACATATTTTGTTCTTTAAATACACTAAGTGTATATCAATTTGTGTTGGCTTTGGGTTGGTTTGTACACACATACAACACACACACTTAAACGTGCATACAGTTGCTGTTTAGACAGTTATCGCTGCTTCCTTTTGATGCATTGCTTTTTCCATTATGAGGCCCCTTGCAACAAAACCACACACATGTGGTTTAGTCGCTGGTGTCTATACCATTAGGTGTCGTGCATGAAGAGGATGCTTGAAAAGTAACAACACAAATATTACAAACTGTTCTGTCTCACAAGCAGTTCATGTGTTCACTCTTTGAAAGAAGAGCCAAACTCATGTTTGTGTTTGCAGGTGAGAATGCCATAGTGATTGTAGCAGGAGCGAACCTGCTGTTGGGGCAAGAAGAGCTGAAGCGAGCACAGTCAGCCCTGGAGAAGGCCAAGGTGCTGGTGTGCCAACTAGAGGTCAACCCACACACCTCTCTGCTGGCACTACAAATGGCCCAGCAGAATCATGGTTAGTCCCTCAGTGTTTCTCTGTCTGACTGAGCCTGGCTCTCTTATATCTGCCTTCACTCTGCATTGGACTATATCAGAATCATAATACCAGTGTCATCAACAAAATACCAGTAGACCTAATACCAGTAAGCTTCATCATATACACTATATAGACAAAAGTACTGGGACACCTGCTCATTTGTTGTTTCTTCCAAAATCAAGGCTATTAAAAATCATGCTCTTGTAGGAGGTGTTCTATTTAAATTTTAGAACATTGCTGTGAGGATTTGATTGCATTCAGCCATAAGAGCATTAGTGAGGTTAGGATGTTGGATGATAACCACCAGTTCATCCCAAAAGTATTGAATGGAGCACCATCATTCTAGATAACAAAGCTGCACTGTTCCACAGCTCAATGCTGGGGGGCTTTATACCCCTGTAACCCACACCTGGCATTAGACATGGTGCCAGTAGGTTCATGTTTAGATCTATTCTATTGCCAGTACTTCTCTACAGGGACTAGACAAGCTGTGTGTGCGTTTGTACATCTGTCAGCAGTGGGTGCAACTTAAACGAGCTGAATGCATTTATTAGGGGTGTCCACAAACATATGGACATCTTATTGCTTGAGTTTTCTTTGAGCCTCTCCACTTTATTACAGTAAAAAAATAAGCTGCAATTACACTCTGGGCCGGTTTCCCAGAAAGAGATCAAGCTTAGTCCTGGGCTGTATTATCCTTTCAAAGTTCTGTCTCCTTTCAGTGCAGTTCAGGACTAGGCTTAATCCCTGTCCTGAAAACTAATCAGTAACCATTTTCTGTTGTAAATAATATCTCTCTCTCTCTCTCCTATGTCTAAGCACAACTACTCCTCTGATTCATTTATGTAAAGTCCCTGCATTCAAAGAGTGTATCATTTGTTTAGTTTAAAAAAAGGATTCAGAAGTGCATGATACAAATGCCCCGTGGAAAATCCCACTGCTTGTGTACTCTAAACATCATTAACGTCATTATCTGATCAGGCCCCGGTGAACGGAAAACGCCCTCCACTCTTAATTTGGAGATGCACCACCACGTGGCATGACTGGTCCACAGATGGGACCACAGATGGTCACCCACATCCCCTACACCCCACCGCCACCATCTTTCCCCTGCCATCACACCCCAACACTCATCACTTCAGCACTGTCCAGGAACACGCCAGTGGCAGCATTAACAGACCATATCAACTAGTGAGAATTGGGCCATTAGCCCAGATTATGTGAATATCACTTGGGATGGATTCGTCAGGCAGTGACGTGTGTGAATAGCACTTAGCCACGGCTCAAGGCTTGGATTACGCACATGCCACCTCCACAGGCTTACAGGGGGAAAATTGGACTTTGTTCTTTCTGCACATTTCACATTAATTCACAAGTGCACTGTGTAGTTACATGATTCGATTCCTTTAGAAAGCGCTGTTATGGGGGTAACATGTAATTTCATAGGTCTCTAAGTAGTGAGATGTAAGATCCCACACTCTCTCTAGCATTGTTTTTTTTTTCTCTCTCTCTCTCCTTTTCTCTTCTTCTCAAACATCTCAGATGTAATTAGAGCCACTTGAATGCACTAGCTTTCCCCTAGTGCGGTTTCTTTCCTCAACATATGCAGCAATCTACGCCACATATTGACCTTTCCTTCACCGGTCTCAGTTTGTCTCAGTGGCATTTTCTTAATGTCTCCATTTCCAGTGACTAAATCAATGTATGTAAGAGGTGGGAGCTATGAAATGCACAGAGGGGGAGGTAGCAGTCTGGGGGTAGTTTAGCAGGACTGCTATTGATCAAGGGGGTTGATGGTAGGCTCAACATGGAGCATGACCAACTGTAAGCATCTGAGACATGACTCAGTCTCCGTGGTTACCCCCCTACAAAAACCGTGCACGTCAGAAAACCAGATGTGTGTGAAATAACACCTGCAGTGTCGAGAGGAAGATGAGAGTTGATCTCTGCTGTGTGCATGAGTGAGAGAAATAGCATGATAGACATTTTTATCACCAGCTCTTTGGTTGTGGTCCCTTTGACCATCACAGTTTGTGAAGCAGTGGTGATTCACAATAGCTGCTTATGACATCAGTGAGTGATATAGTGTGAATGCATTTGAGAGCTAATGAGAATACATGACAGGATGAACAGTAACATGACGCATCCACTTCCATTCAAACCAAAAGATTTTAAGAGGCTAGCGGTGATAGTGACTCGATTATGTCATCACTCGGAAAGGTCACTTTTTAAGCTCCGCCTACTATATACTAGGTACACTTCTTCAATAGTCAGGACCTCCAAAGAGCAGGTATTATTTGTGTGGTGGATCATTCTCAGTACTGCAGTGACCCTGATGTGGTGGTGGTGTGTTAGTGTGTGTTGTGTTGGTATGAGTGGATTATACTCTGCAGCATTTTTAAGCACTGTGTCCACTCACTGTCCACTCTTTTCGACACATCTAACTTGTTTGTCCACCTTGTAGATGTAAGTTGCTGTTTATTTTGGTCATCTAGTCCTTCATCAGTGGTCACAGGATGCTGGGTGGTGGTGCCAAAAAACTCCCAACACCTCTGCTTATGTGATCTGCTCATAGCAGCACAACACACTAATACACCACTGTCACTGCAGTGCTGAGAAAAACTAAATATATATGCATCACTGTAGCTAAAGTTGACAATAAGTGTTGATACAATGATGTGGTTTTAATGTTATGGCTGATTGTGTATATAAAGAGCTTTCTGAAATGAGAAGTCCTGTGACAGAAGGAGAAGCTGACAGCATTTTGGTTATTGCAGCTTCTTATGTGGTTCAGGAGGAACAGGGAAGTGATTACTTGTCACTTACATCATTCTGAAACTACCGTTCTCTAAGGAAAGGAGAAAGGCCGAAATAAGTGAAATTCATACCGGCGACCCTGTCTGAGTTTCACACTGACTACTGTGTGACGTGCGTGACATTCATCTAAACTACATTTTCCTCCTAAGTAATAACTGTAATGCACAGTGTAACAGAAATAGTAAATGTCTGTTCAGAAATGAGTAAGCAGCTTGATTTTGTGACTGATGCTTTTGAACTGTAGTGTACTTTTGTATTGTCCACAGTGAAGACCATATTTAACCCTGCCCCTGCCATTCCTGACCTCCACGCTGACTTCTACAAAGCCTCGGACATCTTCTGCTGCAATGAGTCTGAGGTGAAAGCATAACACTTTTATTTGTACATATACACACATGCAGTGCCAGTCAAAAGTTTGGGCACACCCTCTGGACATTCAGTGGTGTTTCATGATTAAAAATGTTCTGCATTGTGGATTAATACTAAAGTCAAACTATTAATAAATACATATGTAATTATTAAGTAAACAAACAAGTGTTAAACAAAACAGAATATGTTTTATATTTTACATTCTTCAAAGTAGGCACCTCTTGCTTAGATGCCAGCTTTCTTGGCATTTTCTCAGTCAGCTTTATGAGGTAGTCTCCTGGACTGGCTTTCAGTTAACAGCTGTGTCTTGTCAAGAGTTAATGACTTGCAATTCTTGCCTCTTAATGTGTTTGAGACATCAGTTGTGTGCTTACTTTGAAGAATCTAAAATCTAAAACATATTTTGGTTTGTTTAACACTTTTAAGTTTACTACATGATTCCTTATGTGTTCCTTCATAATCTGGATGAATATTTGTCAAAAGCTTTGGCTAGTACTGATTGTGTGTGTGTATGTATCCTTGAATTTCTTTCTGGTGGGGACTGAAAGTCCTGCAGATCTGTAAAAGTGGGGAAATTTTGCTCATTCTATAAAGAAATGTGTCTTTTTTATTCTAAAATATTTTGGGGAAAATTAAAAGAGCAGAAGCATCAACCTTTGCTTGCTAAGGTTAAGTTTAGGTTTAGGTTTATTTTTACTCAGAATTACACAAGTGAATGCAATGTCCTCACTAGTATAGTGATACCAAATTATATTTATGTGTATGTAGAAGGTTTATGCCATGTTGTGGGGGCCAAAACCTGTTTAAACACTCAGCTTGTGGGGACCTTTCTTCCTTGCAGGACGACAAAGTGTTTCTCTGCAACATAAATCATGAATTTGAAGGTGAAGACATGTTTTGAGGTTAAAGTTAGGGTTTTAATGTTTGTACACACTCACATCTGTACATTTATTTTTTAATGTTCCAAGACTTTCTTCATTGCATAAAAAGATAAATGGATGCAGCCAGGCATCATGGGAATTGTAGTCTTTGGTTTAATGCACTACAAATTAAGCATACCATGTTACAAAGTTGTTTTTTTTTTTATTGTTCTTAAATATATTGTAATTTAAGTCCTGTAATATTGCCCAGATGCATTAACCAGTTATTCCTCACAACCATGTCAACATCCAGATGTGCAAGTGTTGAGTGGGTGTAGCTTCTGATCTTACCTACAAAGAAATTCCAAATAAGATGTCAAAATCTTCATGAAAATTGCTTAAGTGGGATTTAACAAGAAATTTCTTAAGAACAGTTGGGGAATGAGGACATGTGTTCACAGGTCGGTTGTATATCTGAGCATAAAGAAAAGTTTAATATAATTTGAGTCCCAAAACAAAGGCAGACTTGTGATGATGTGCCCTTTTTTATTCATATTTACCAGCAGTGCCAATATTAATGAAGTTGTCTGTTTGTATGCTTAGAGTTTATTTGCACCAGATTCTGAAAATTGTTTAGGAGTGCATTTGCATTTGATTTGAATACATTAGTGAGTGTTACATTATAGTGACACACAGTCATAGTGCAAAAGTAAAAAAGCTAACTTCACCATCAAACATCTTCTTTTATAATTATAGTTTGTATTGAGAATTTTTAACAATACACAATCCCAGTTAAATCGATCAGTTAAAACAGAGCAGAGGGCGAAAGGGAGAGAGATCATAAATGACAGATTTTTACATATAAAGGCCTGTAAATCTTGTCATTTCAATCCAGTTTTCTTAAAGTTAACAGTACTGATGTATCTAAAAAAATAACAGTGTTGTGGAAAAGGTTTGTGTGTTTGAAATGTAACATTTAACATCACTCTTACAGGTTTATGCTCTGTTTTAGAGTGTGCTGGTGTTGTCCAGCCAGCAGCCTTTGTTTTATACACCTGTTCTTGACCGCTATTTGTTTTTGCACCCATTTACAGGCATTAGCGCTGCACTGTTGCTTTAGTGTGACATGTTTTAGTTTGTTTTTAGCTTTATTATTTGGGTGCTTCTTGAGCCTTTTGTTTTTGGGGGTTTATTACCAGAATGAACGTCATATGCGTGGTTGAGTGACTAATGCATGGGTGGATGCTTTGTTTTTGCAAAATTAACGGCGTGGGCACACTGATGAAAACCGAGCAAATGAACGATAACCGGGACAAAATGTTTTCCAAAAAAAGATGATAACCGAATTGTACGAAAACCAATGCAAATGATACCCGAGGTTCCACTGTATTTTATATTCATTTTTAACATAAAGTGACATATTTCATGCTGTAGTTGTTTTAACGCTGATACTGTTTGAAAAATAATTTACTCCAACCTGAAATTAAATGTTCTAATAATTTGAGATTCTAGATTTCTAATTTACATGAGCTTTAAGTCCGATAACTTTTAACAGTAAAATCAAAGACATGCCACTTAATGTGTAATGAATAGAATAGAATAGAATAGAATTTGAATTAAATTTTCAGCACAAATGAACTTTTTCCACAATATTCAAATGTTTTGATGTAGCACAACAGTAGAGTCTTTAGTAATGATTCAATCCAACATATGGTTGGATTGGTGTCTGTTCTGAGCCATAATTGAAGAATGGCTTCTTTTCCTGCAGATCCGACATGTTTCTAATGTAAATCTGCCATAATCATCATTAAATAATAAACAGACAACATTTGCATAATATATTTTTGCAGAACATTCCCAAAAAAGTACCTGTAGAGTTCAGAGATTATGTGGTTTATGAGAATTATACATCTTATATCTGTTGTGTGGTGACACATTGTCACTGAACTCAAGTTAATTAGAGATTAGAGATGATCTGTTGTCAGGATTCATGCTCATGGCTTCAAAAGCAGTGGGGGGTCATTGTGTTGAAACACTTGCAGAAGTATAACCATCCAATTGTGCTACCTGGTCATGACCTGTAACAAAACAAGAAGCTTCTTTTCTTGTCGGCTGAGTGGGAAACACTAGGAGGGGGGTTGGTTTCTCCCACTTACGGTAACTGGTGTGTTAGGAACCTCCCTCTCTCACACCTTCAGCTGTGTGAGATGACAGATGAGGGCTTGGATTGATGGGAAACAGTTAAAGAAAAAAAGTGACTCCACTTGGGAAAGGCAGATGCGTGGCCGGTGAGTCACTGTGGCCCGGGGCAGAAGGTCTGCTATGACTGGGAGCAGAACCAGAGTTCTCCGTTAGGGCCACTTTGATGTGGCAGGCAGGCTGGAGAGGGGAAAATGTACAGGTGGGACTTGAAAGTGAGAGCTTCAGTGTACACATCAGCCATAGTCTTCCACACACTCGCTGACAAATTCTTCTTTCATCCACTGACTTTAGCTGCAGCAGTGAAAGATGAAGAAATACAAGCACACTGGAGCTGGTAGAAGACCCTACAAAGATGAGTAATCTGAGTGGCATTTTTGGAGGGATCGTTTCTGGCACCCAACCACAGAAATATAAGGACGGCGTCTAGAGTACACAAAATATAAAAGGGTTACTCTCTGGACTGATCTCTGATGCATATCTCCTCTCATTTAAGTGATGCCATGTAGTCTCCAGGTGTCTGTCTGTGTGGTCTGTGACAGTATCAGGGTTTTCTCTGGGTAATCTCACTCTCTGATCAGGGTCATTCACCATGAAATGCTGCTCAGTTCCTCTGTCTGTGAGCTTTGACACATAACAGGTCACATTTGTGGTATACGACCTAGATTTACTGTACACTAATAACAAACAAGTTGCTCTTTCTTCTCATCACTTTTAAAGGTTAAAAAGTCACATGTAGACAAATGACTGACGTAACACTGATCTCAGTTCTGTTCAGCTTTGTTAATAATCTCTAATAGAATTGCTGATGAGGTTTCTGGCACTGTATAATTTATTTTATGTCTAAAAATGGGCCAAAATGAGTGTCTTGTAGCCTTATGAACAGTACCCTATAGTAATATAGTATAGTCATGTTTCAAAGCTAAAAACAGTAATAGATGACCTAGCAGGTCTAGTTTACAGTAGCTTTTAAATAAATATGTTTATTTCAGCTAATTAAGTTTATTTACTTTCATCTTGTATTTCTGTTACTGAACTGTATCACTTGTCTGTAAAGTACTTTGTGTTATAGTTTATTATTATTAATAATTTATATATATATATATATATATACATATTATATTACTATATTATATTCTTGAGAGGGTGCAGACAAGCACAGGACTCCTCTGATACCAATGACGTCAAGCCCTTTTTTTCCCAAACTGCTGGCAATACATTGCGGCCGGGCAGCTAGCATGCCCTGATGGGAGAGTGTGCCACCTTGCCCACCCAAAGAGAGAGCACAGCCAATTCTGCTCTCTCAAGGCCCCGACTGTCGATGGCAAGCAGCATGATCAGGATTCAAACTCACGATCCTCGGATCATAGTGGCAGTGCCTTAGCCTAATATTAATTATATTCATTTTTATTAACAGATATATATATATATATATATATACTGACGTGGTGGTGATTTTACCCTCTATCAGACACATCTGTGGCTGCATAGTTTGTGTTGGTCATCCTTTAGTCCTTCATTGGTAGCTGCCCACTGGATGCTGTTGGTTGGATGATTTTGCCTAGTGCACTATTTTCACTCCAGCAGTGACAAAGAGGTGAAACATCAGCCGCTCTGCTGTGTCTGATCCACTTGTACCAGCGCAACCCACACTAACACACCACCACCACATCAGTGTCACTGCAGCTGAGAATGATCCACCTTCAAATAACACCTGCTGTGTGCTAATATAAATATTAGCTATTTTAAATATTGCAATATACAACGAGGAGGGCACATAAAAGCGATGAAATTATTTTCCTGCTTGAGCGAGCTGTGCCAAGCTGAAACAGGATGCTACATTGTAGCTTACACGCTTTCTGACAGGGATCTCCCCCATAACTAAGGACTTTTTTTTGGCAGATCAAGTGATTCTTAATTGTGGAGTGAGTGGACTGTGGAGTCTGTGTGTGTCTGTGAGTGTGTGTACACATTGCTGTATGTTGGAGAAAGTTACAGTATGAATTAAACTGTGAGACAGATGTTTGCGTGGTTCTGACTGTATTAATTCTGTTTTATTTCACAACTGTTTTGAAATGTAACACTTTTCTTATTAAATCTGTAAAATTTGTGACATGTGAGGTACTGTGTCTGTGAAACTATACAAAAATATCCTGTGAATTTGCTAGGGCCCTAGATATAAGGTTCTGTTTCTTGTCATCTGTGTTTCTGCATAGCTAGCAAACCTCATACCTTGGCTAGTCTTCTGTATTTGCATTAATGGCAAAATTGTATAGTTTAGATTTTACCCTATTGTTCCTTATAGTCACAGAAATCATCCAAAGTTAGCCAGCATTAAAAGTTTGCAAAACACCTACAGAAGCTTGTGTATGCCTAACTGTAGCTCCGTAAGTAAAAAGAATACTAAGTGGGCAGTATGTTTGTGCCCTGTAGGCCGAACTGCTGACCGGGTGTCCTGTAACATCGGTGGAGGATGCTGGGCGTGTGGGCCTGGAGCTGCTGAACAGAGGCTGTGCTTCAGTCATCATTACTCTGGGCCCTCAGGGCTGTGTGGTGCTGCAGTCCATGGACAGAACTCCCAAAAACATCCCCACAAGCAAGGTTACCAGCGTGGATACTACGGTAAGATATCTACTGACTACTCAGCTCTGTAGCCCACTCACAGCATCGGTTACATACATAGTCTATCACTGCTAGAGGTTGGATGGGCTTAATTAAAGGAATATGCTGTCATAATATCGGACACATTTGTATTATACAGTTACTATGGGCAAAAACAGGGTGGCACAGTGGCTTGGAGGTTAGCATGCTTGCCTCTCAGTGCTGAGGTCTTGGGTTCTAGTCCCCATCTGGGTGGAGTTTCCATGTTCTCCTCATGTCCGGTGAATTGGGTACTCTAAATTTGCCATGTGTGTGTGCCCAACAATAGATTGGCACCCTGTCCTGGGCTTAGTTAGCATAGTCTGATACCCTTCCCTTCACCTGGTGAAGGGGTGGGGGACTCACCACGACCCTGATTGGGGATTAAGTGGGGGATGGATGGATGTATGGATGTATATCATGACATTGGTGAGACGAATGAAAATGATACAGATACAGAATACAGATGCTAGTGCTGACACAATACTGGCAATGTTGAGCAAGCTTTGTTAAAAACAGTAACACTACATGACAATGTCATGAGTTGTCTTGCGGGATCATGGCAAATGGTCTCAGATGACATGACAGTCTTATGACATGTTTTAAATCTATTATTCATTAAGTGCCATGCTGTATCACAACATACTGAATTAATCATAAGTGAACAATATAATTGAGATGGTGAGTGTTTACTATACACAGTACATCTCATCACTGCTGTTTGAGGAACATTGCTTTAAGATGAATAAACCATGTGGGCTACAAAGTTCCTACAGTTTGATTTCAATGTATTTTGTATTACTGATCAAACACACTCCAGAAGTGCAAACCACTTCACTTCTGTACGACCTCTCTTTTTTATGTAAATACTGTCTGAACTTTTTTCTTTGAATCCATTTGCATTTGTCATAGGAGAAAAACATCTAAATCTGAATCATACCTTCCTGTTTTACATAAACTTACTGTAAAAATTGATTAGGCTTGTATGTAGGGATTAGATAGCAAAGCATGTCTGCTTATAAAAAAATTCTGAGCTTAATTTTGTTTGTGGTTCCTCTGGTTTCCCCTCTGATAGCAATCTATGAAAGGGATGACTCATTTCACAATGTGCTTTGGTGGCTTTGGCGTCATATCACTTCACATTTCCTGTTCTTATGCTCTATTAGGGACTGAAACAGGTAGTTTTGTACGCAACAAGGAGAGTCATATTCTTGTGTCAGTTGTCATAGATGTAACAAAGACAGGTGTGTCTTTTGGGTTTTGTTCTGGAAGCTGTTCTGGTGACATGTAGAATTTCCAATATGCACCGAGGACCACTGATTGGTCATTGTTTCTGTAAGCTGAAGGATTTACAGGGTTGTTCCATCGCTGAGGCTGAGCTGACTCTTATTAGATGTTTGCGATGCATATTAAGAAAATATTTATTTCAGTAACACTTGCTGTAGTGTTAACTACTTATAAAGGTGAGTCAACAGTATAAATGACTAGAATAGGAGATATTAGTCCATAAACAAGCTCAGTAAACACTATTAATTACTAGAGTAATAGATATATACAAGCATTTGTCACCTAGAGTTCATAATTGAAAAAGAAAAACATCTTGTTCAACATTAATGTGTTATAGCACTAATGCTAACTCAAAGCATATAACCACTATATTCCTACATCCCATAATGCAAAAAATGTGGGCAAAACTTCCAGTGAAGAGTGTAAAGCTGTACTAGATAGATAGATGGATAGATACTTTATTGATCCCCGAGGGGAAATTCAAGGCATCCAGTATCAAATCCACAAAGTACACGTAAGGTTAGAAATAAGATACAAAATATAAAATATTACACTAAAGATAAGAATTAAAAATTAAAACAGGTAAAAATTAATAATAATAATAATAATAATAATAATAATAAAGAATAATAGCAGAAATAGTGAAAAGGCCTGTAAACTCACAGACAACTTGTGGGAGATGGTAGAATATACCAAAACATGCAATTATTTAGACATGTAGATAGCAGACATCAATGTGTGCTTAATTGGAAGTTCTATATAAAAGGCATTGAATGCTACTTTAATCATTTTTTTACTATAATACACTTCTTACTAGTGTATCATTTAACCCAGCTTAGACTGAATGATTTAGAGCTGTCAGATAGGACAGTAGCTTAAGTATATGTTGCTACTATACTGCTCTGTATCCATAACACAGTAATGTAAAGTTTAAAGCAGCGAGTGCTGAATGAGGTGTAAATGTATGTCATTATACTTTGATTGCTGACCACAATTCTTGCAACAATCTGCAGCTTCTCCCCCCGAAAATGTCTCTTTTTTATCGCACACAGACACAAATAAACATGCTGGTGTATTTAGCCTTTAATAGTCTTCAATCTCTCTCATCTGCATAAACATTCCAACCCGCAAAGTCTACCATTCCAAACACCCAAACAGTGTATGAGCTGCCGTGCTGTTGGGGGTAAATCTGCCCCCCTCTTAGGTGACTCACCCCTTAGCATCGCAACGGCCGGTTGGCTGTGGTTTCCACGCCACTGTGGGCCTGCTCCCCGCACACTTTCATGACCCATAAATCCTGAGTTGTTTAACTCTTTTGGATGCCCTGATCCCTCTTCCAGTAAGCCCTGTTTTCCCCCAGCTGTTAAAAAAACCAAAGGGTGGGTGAATGCCAGATTTGATCTCAACAGCCAGACAAGACTTAGACGTGTTTCTATCTGTTTATATTTAAGACTTTGTGATTTTTTTTCCTTCCTAAACCCAGGTGCTGTCCACTTTTCCATTTCCACTCTTCTGATCTGTTGAATGAAAAGACGACCACAGTAATCTGCATTCAGTAACACAGGGCCAGTTGTGTTTGTGTAAGTGACCTTGCATCGCGTGTGATGGTGTGAAAATGCAGTTAAAGTTTAGTCAGTGCAAGTGTACACTCCATGCCTCAGCCTTTTTTGCAGTGTCACTATAGAGAATGCTGTGTGCTCAAATCCGAGTCTCATTCTTCACTGCTGAGCAGTTGTTCAGTGAGCTCATCCTTTTTTGACCTTCGATTCTCAAGCGTCTGACTCAGGATTTCTTGTATTGCAGCGCAGCTCAATGCAACAGTTAACAGCACAAGGTTCATCCACGCGGAACCATTTCTGAGAGGGATCTGTACGCTTCTGTGAAACGTTATCCGTTCGTAGCATGAGATTAATCACTTCTCCACTATTTCCCTGCTAACCATAATGGAATCTGTGAACTGAATAGCGAGCAGTCTCAAGTTAAAAGCATCAGCTGCTTCTCACTTGTGCGTAAGCCAATCTCCCACAGTGTGATCAAAAGCCTTGTGGCATGGCACTACATGAAAAAAACGTCTAATGTGTAAAGGCCCACTCATCCATTTTACAAACAGCGAAAGCTTCTCTTCGCAAAAAATATTCAAAACACTTTACAATACTTTTCTTAGCATCTCTGAGAAAACTGGCTCCATGGAGCCCTTCCTGTAGGTTCTGAGGTCTCATAAGATGTCTCGTGGTGGAAAGCCAAAATAATCAGCACAGTGATGGTGAGTTTAAACTGGTTTTATGGTGGATTTATGAATGGCGAGTTTAAAGGTTTAACATTTACTTTTGCTCTGCTAACTAATCAAATGTAAAGGCTCAATTTTGTTTAGTTACATTATAAAGTATTCTTGGGTTTGAGAAACACTACAAAAAAGGTTACAGTGGTATGCAAATGTTTGCTGGTTAAGTGACATTATTTTATCGATCTAAGGGAAAATAAGTAGAGAGCAGACATCTACACAGGGCTCAATGATTTTTCTAAAGTCTTGACCCTGATAGTAATTGTACAATATTTTCCATAAGAAATAATGTAAATCCAATTAATCTTTTCCAGACATTCCAAACTATTAACAAAAAACATTTTATATAGAATAACTATAGTTTTACATACAGAACACAATGAGAAATAAATACAAAAGACTAATGAAATGGATAAATAAACATTTTACATCACACAGGTTTATGGTCTGTTTTAGAGTGTGCTGGTGTGGTCCAGCTGGCAGCCTTTGTTTTGTACACCCATTCTCTGGGTTCTCAGCTGTTATTTGTTTTTGCACCTGTTTTCAGGTGGTAGCGTTGCAGCATTGCTTTTGTTGTCATTTGTTTTGAGTACTATCAACGAGACATAAAGCCAGAGAAATAACGAGAAACAAAGCCAGAATGAACAACGAACATGTGGGTGGATGCTTTGTTTTTGCAAAATTAGCATTGAGTCACATGGGCACGCTGACAAAAACTGGGCGGATGAACAATAACCGGGACAAAATGTCCCCAAAAGAAGTCAACGATAACTGAGGTTCCACTGTATGTGTGTGTGTGTGTGATATGTAAAACTGTGAAACCTGCTGTCACAGCCACGTTTCTTTGTTTAGTTGTGTCCACTTGCTGTTTGTTTATATTTACACCATGTCTCTGCCCTAGTCAGTCCTTGTTCATGTTCAGTGAGTGTCTGCACCCGAGTTTCATGATTTCACAGCCCTGGTTTGCATGATTACGTTTGGTTTTTATCTGCATATGTCACAGTCTTGGTTGGTCATTGTAGAGTCTCTATAAGGCGAGTGTATGTGTTTTACTTTTTATTCACAGCCACAATTTGTTCACCACCTACAATCTTTGTTTTATTAAATAAAGAAGTTTTGACACCCCCTTGCATCGTACTCCCCCTCCATTCTGACACACACACACACACACACACACACATACATATAGAGTATAAAACATGTCCCTGTTTGCAGCATTGCCCCCAACAGTTCACTGCAGTAACAACAGTGCTGAGCAAATGGTGGCTCAGCTCTCAGGAGGGCATTCATTTACTTCCCAAAATAAATTCTGACCAAGGATTATTATTAGAACCATTTAAAGTTTCATATTTTATGATTTTCCATTTAAATCATTATTTTTGATTGTCTTGACTCACTCACTCTGGTCACAGTTTGAGACAAATGATTTGAGTAAAAAATAATACATTTAGCTTAAAATGATTCAAATATTTAATCACGAATAATCATATTTCATTAAGTAATCATGATTAATTAGTGAATATTTGATCTAAATAAAGGGTTTTTGACTGTAAAAGCAGTGCATTGTCACACCATTTGGCAAATGTGGACTTCAGACCAATGTAATTCTGAATATTCAATAATATATTATTATTTTAATCAAGTTTGTTCTTCTTGATGAGAACATATCACAATAACATCAAACAGGTAAGTTTTGTACTGTCTGTAATAAAGTTTTATTTCTCTGATCTGTTACAAAAATGTGTTCTTGCTAACAGCACTCTTCTCATTTACTCTCTAACTCGTTCTACTAGTTCTGTTTTCTCTAACTCATTTAGGCAGTGGGTGGCATAGTGTCAGTCTCTATGACTGGCAGCTTCTCTCTGTTCTTATGAGGTGGATTGAGAACTGGCAGTGAAATGTGAGCACAAAGAATGGCTCTCAGGTATGATTTGGTTTCATTCGTACCAAAGAGAACCTGAATGAAAATTGGTCTCCATGAGCTGCATTACTAAGTATTACAGTCATATCCTGGGTGGCTCTGCAGGCTAAGGCGCTGATATGATAAGAGTGATCACATGATCAAATCGCAGTCATGCTGCTTGCCATCGACAGCCGAGGCCGGAGAGAACAACATTGGCCATGCTCTCTGGGTGGGTAGATGGCGCTCTCTCCATAGCACTACTTCCATACAATGCCGGCTGACTCAGGTGTCTGTTAGCTGATGTATCAAAGCTGGGGATCCTGCGCTTTCCTCCGTTGGCTGCCCAGTGATGATGCATCAGCAGCCGTTCAAAAAGAGGTGGTGGGTGACTTCACATACATCAGAGGCGGCCAGTGCTAGTCTTCACCCTTCTAGAATCAGGGGATTGCAAGTGGGAGAGTCCTAGCGAATGGGTGGGTTTATTGGCTACCATTTCATTGGGGGGAAATTGGTATTACAGTCATTAAATGTATTTTGTGTTAGCTTGCCCATGTGCAGCTTGATTTTATATTGGCTTTTGCTGCTAAAACCATATCCAGGCTTTGGACACATTGTGACCTACACAGTTGATGTCTGCAATGGCTTGGTCTTCAAGCCCTTTGTGTAAATCAGACTGACCCAACCCTTGGCATATACAACAGCCTTTTGCCATTAGGCTCTGCTGACTAGAATACATGGTGCCGCTCAGTGTGGATAGAAGCTTGTTTGGGTCTGTGTCCAGACTACAGGCCGCCAGTTGAGCATCCTTTCCTCAGGCTCTCCTCCTCAGCCCTAAATTGAATGCAGGCCTGCATTCGTCCAGCCCGTGGGTGTGAGAGAAAGTCAACCAGTGTGTATAAATGTGTGTCTGCAGACTAAACGTGCCTCTGCTATCCACCGTGCACACAAACACACACTCCCAGCTGGACGGTGGGTGGGCTGAGCTCCTGCCCCACCAGACAATACAGCTCCAAGTGGGTCCAGACAATCAAAATGAGAAAGACCTCAATCCAAAGAGGGGGGACAGTAAAGGACCCACCACAAAGGCCTTCATAGGGTGGGGGCTTTACCGGAAAACACCGCTCACCTCCTGCTGACGTGGGAAGAGTGATGTAATGACACAGGCAGACTGGAAATGAGACACATAGAGGGGAAGCCAGCAGCATTGGCTTACATAGGAAAAAGGACATCACCCAGCAACGTGTCATGGTGATGCAAGCTGTCCACTCAAACCAATTTTTCTCATCACTATTGAAAGGCAAAGAGAAGCAGTAAATCCAGTTTGTGGTGCTTCTAAAAACTCAACTCAAGTTCCCATCAGGCTCCATTGTTGTCAGGCCACAGGCTTGATTTTGGGATAAATCTATTCTGTTAACCATGAAATCATGCTTTGAGAAATCCCCTTTCATGCATGTCTAGCCATACTTACCGAGGCACTGAGACTTCGAAATCCTGCCACTGATTGAGCTGCATTGTATTTCTTACAAACCTAAACAGTAATAACCTAAACACATTTTTTAAAGCCATTAATGTTGATAATATGAGGGTTTTTAATTTGATCTTACATGCAAATACAGTAAAAAGTGTGGTTCCAGATGTCCTCAGTACTATATATCCCAGAGCAGGCATTATTTGGGTAGTGGATCATTCTCAGCACTGCAGTGACACTGATGTGGTGGTGGTGTGTTAGTTTTTAAACACTATGTTAGCTCACAGACCACTCTAATAGACACATCTGCCTTGTTGGTCCACTTTGTAGATATAAAGTCAGTGACAGCAGCTCATCTGTTGCTTCTCAGTATGTGTTGGTCTGTCACCAGTCCGTCACTGGTGGTCACAGGTCACTGTTGGTTGCGGCAGTGTTACAACACTGTCTTTGCTACATCAGTGTCTTTGTAGTGCTGAGAATGATCCCTCACTCAACTAACACCTGCTCTGTGAAGACTGAAAGGAGGCCAACAAAGTGTACAGAGAAACAGATGGACTACATACATTAGAAAAGTATGCCAGAGGGACCCGAGTGGCTCAGCAGGCTAAGACGCTGACACTATGACCAGAGCGAGGATTCGCGAGTTCGAATCCTGGTCATGCTGTTTGCCATCAACAACCGGGGCCCAAGAGAGCAAAAATTGGCAGTGCTCTCTTTGGGCGGGTAGATGGCACTCTCATTCTCCCCATCACTCATACATTGCAATGTCCGCTGGCTCAGCCGTCTACTGATTGGTCCATTCGGAGCTGGGTATCCTGCACTTTCCTCCGACTGCATTGGCTTCCCAGAGACGGTGCATCATTGGTGGTTTGAAGAGGTGGTGGCTGGCATCACATGCATCGGAGGAGGCTTGTGCTTGTCTTCACCCTCCTAGAGTCAGAGACATTGCAAAGTGATGGGGAGAGCCCCCTAGTGGATGGGATGGGGAAATTGACTACTACGACAACATTGGGAAGGGGATAAAAATGGTCAAAAATTAAATTAAAAAAAAGAAAAGCATGCCACACATTGGTGTTGTAAGAGTACAGAGCATCTCAAAAACATGGAACCCTGGTCACACTGTATCCTACAGCTTAGCCAAAGTTTGCATTGAGTTGGTTGACTAGAAAGTGAACCAGGCCATGCTCACTGACTGGGCAGTGCTAATACTTTTGTCAGTTGATAGACAGGCAGCTCAATCTAACCTTCAGAAGTGTGTGTGTAGGACGGCTGGAGTAGAGCTAGGAGGGGTAAAGGCTGTCAGCCCTGCTGACCATCATGCATAAGGCCAGTCATACTGTTACTGAAGAAGACTGGCACTGTATTTTAACCAGGGGGAGAAGTATGTTATGGAGCTTGTTGTTCATGCTTTATTAATTTATTTATTTATTACTCTAGAAGTTGTTTTGCAGCAGCATTTAAATATAATAGCTTTATTAATTGCATGTTAACATCTGATCCATGAGGCTTTCAGCCATGGTATTATCACCGACTCCAAAGGGTTAAAGTCCATAAATGATGTAAGCCTACTCTGACATCTTTTTTGGTGGGGTTACCAGAATTAACACAATGGTTGGAGGATGCAGTCTACTTTGGTCAGACAGGGTGGGGTCATTACCAGACGAGTGTGAAATTTTCCAGAGCTAGTCTGTGAACCTGCCATAGTTTCAGCTTCAGCTTCTCCAATCAAACAGCTTAAATGTAGAGACATAATAAACGGCACAAGAGCTGACAGTGATTGCTTTGAGAGTGATTTATTTGCTGACGTGCCTAAATTCCGTCATTAATCATGAGAGGAGTTTGAACAGTCCTGACTGCTGGTGTCATTACTGATGGAGGAGGGAGGTAGATGAAGCAATCTCTGAAGGTGTTCAGTGAACTTGAGGGACAAGGGAAGAGCCACAGCCATGAGTAATCAGGCAAGCTTGTGAGAACCGGTGGCAGAGTCATCTGTGGTCATATCTCAGTAAATTACCACATTCCTCACCGCTTTCCCATCTGGACCCCCCCCACGTCTCCGGGCATACTCCTGCACGCACAATGGAATATTCTTAACTATTGATTTCAGTGTGTGGAGGAGTGAGTGTAGATTTAAATGCAAAAAGCTTTTAAATCACTTCTTGTAACATCACTGATTGGACAAATTATGGGTTTTTTTTTGGTATTTTTGTTTATTACACACCAGCTGCTTTTTCAATTATGTGAAAATATTATGTTCCTTTTCCTGTAGTGCCAGTAAGTTACAATTGCGTGAATGCAAGATTTGGTTCCAACATTGACATTAAAATATCTTATGCACAGAATAGCAAATATATGTATTTGCATATAAAAAGATAGTCATATTGAAATTACAGCTGATAATTATGACGTCGTTTTGTGTCCTATTACTATTTCCTTTATTTCCCTTCCTATAGACTGCATAGCACTCTCTGGTGGCCACTCTGCCACTAATGGAATTTATACTATTTATATTATTATATTATTTACATTAGCCCTGTCCTGGGTTTGGCTAGAAATGGAACCCCCTGCCCAGTGAGTCAGAGTGCTAATGTTACTGTAGTGACACTGAGGTGTTTAAAGTCATCAGCAGCTCTGCTGTGTCTGATCCACTTGGAAAAAACACAGCACAACACACTAAGACACCACCACCACTTCAGTGTCACTGCAGTGCTGAGAATGATCCAGCACCCAAAGCGCTGGTCCTGACCATTGATGAACAGGGTGAAAGGAGGCTAATAATAAGACCAGTGTGAAGGAAACAGTAATAGAATATTACAGCTGCAGAGTAAGCATTTTTAAATCAAACCAAACTTCTAATTAACCTCCGTAATTAAGAAAAAAAGGATGCATATGTTTGAAGAAACATGAAAATGACCTTTTCCTAACAATGTGATGTTGTCAGTCCAAGCTGGGAAATTAGCTTGAAGCTTTCAAATCTAACTTCTTAAAGAGGTTCAAGCCGAGGGCAATGCCTGTTCAATGATAGAGAGGTTAAGGGCACCCTGAAGCCCCTCTTGTTAAACACTGACCCATGTGACCTGTCCTCAAGTCAGCACTGTGGTCTTACTCACACTGCCCAGCACTGAGCCAGACGAGCATATATGACTCAACATACATGCCTGTCATCAGCATATTACCATCCACAGCTGGTTGATAACATTAATTCTTTGTGACACATCTTTTGGTCACAATAAACTTTAGACATAATAGAACTTTTGTTTCTACAGAACTCAGGCATATTTTTGGTGGGTTCACAACCTATTTATATCATCAGAATTAGGTCCATCAAGAACCATTTCTTTTAAGTGGCCCATAAATGACTTCTTGTATTTTACGTTTTTTGGTCGTTAGAACAGCTGTGTGGTTTTATATACCAAGACCTGTCAGTTTTTATTTTAAATAACTATACTTTTCATTAACTATACACTCTAAAATATGAAGATTTTATTAAAACATTTATTTAAAATAAACAATTCATAAAAGGCTACATTCACATTAGCAGGCTGAAGTGACTCAAATCTGATCTTTGGTCTTAATGTGGCTCAGATCTGATGTTTTCAGGGCTGTGTGGACGTGTCAAATCTCATTTTTTCAAATCAGATTTGAGTCACTTTCACATGTGGTTCTAGATCAGATACATATCCAATCCATGGACATGTGACTTGAATGTGATGATCAGATTAGATTTCATGTATTTTTGCTTGTACGCATGTGTGTAGTGGGTGAGGCAGCGTTGACTTCTCTCGTATACTTACGTTGCAGTAAAAACAGCAAAAGCAGCCAGCTGGCATTTATTCACCTTCTACACCTTATCATGTACAGTCCACTGCCTGTTTACTGTCCTCCTGAGCAAAACACCATCACACATCAGCTACTAACACGTCTGTTTTACCCGTTTTACTACAATCAGTTGTCTCACAAATACAAGATTACCAGATCCCTGGAGACACCTTTAAAGGTTTTTCCAGTGCAATAGTTTGGTGAACATCTTCAAGGGACTATTTGTTTAGAGTGGCTTCCAGCCCTTCTTTAGGCTGTTTTTGTGTTTGATCCTTTAATACTGATATATGGAAATAGTCTAATTTTGATTGGGTTTAAATCTTATTCTGAAAACAGTGCTGAATGAAACACTGCTTATAACTTCAGCATGAATGAGTTGGGCTAAACTACTGTACTGCAGCTAAAAGCTGATTTACACATATAGACTGCATGAACTACGGGTTGAAATATGTTTTAAAACTAACAATTGTGTGTTATTTAAAAATAAAATTCAAAAGTGAAAAATTTTCTAAGATGTAGGCTCTTTAATAAATCCACAATAATATTCCATGCAATTACCTTTTATTTCACCATTATTTCAGACACCACTCTTTTAGGACAGTGTCTTTTTTAAAGGCCTTCCTTAGTGTTGCACATTTGAGGTATATAATATTTGTATGTTTTCAACTGTAAAGTCAAATTATCGAAACTTTCTTTGGTACAGGGTGCAGGTGACAGCTTCATCGGTGCACTGGCTTTCTACATTGCCCACTATCCCACAATGCCTTTGGAGGAGATGGCCAGGAGAGCTAACCTCATTGCTGCTGTGTCAGTGCAGACAACTGGCACTCAAACATCTTATCCATTAAAGAAGGACCTGCCACCAGAACTGTTCTAAAATTACCATGTTCTACCTGCTATCGTAGAAATAAACTTTCACTTCTAACACCACCCACTGCTATGCTGTCAGTTATTATTATCATGTGTACTTGAGTACATCAAATGACAATTTTTCTGGGCAGTTTTGTTACCTGGCATACATATTTACTAGTGCCTCTCAAAGTTTGTGTTCATAATTTCATTGAAAAGCTCATTTTATATTCTTTACATTAAGTGATGCCTTTTTTGTTTTAATGTTATTGTTTGAATGCTCACTCAAAATGAAATATTCTAATAATTCTAATATACTGATCAACAGTAAAACAAAAAAGGCTTCAAATGCCATTGAATAATGAATATAAAAGGACATGATTTTCAATTGTTATGAACAGCAATGTTAGTCAAATGTAAATACAAAATTGTTTTAACAGCCAAACTACATGGTTTTGCCACCACGATTCTATATTTTGATGGTTTAAAGGGTCAGAAGGTTTTAGCCTTGCATCAGATACATTATTTAACTTTTCTTTTTGTTTAGATGCTGTAATTAGATGGTGCACGAGTGGAATAATACAGCATCCATGACTTGATTACTAAGGCAAAAGAATTTGTGGATACCCTGTGATATAATATTTGCATTCCTTTCCTAAACATTGTTATTTAGAAGCTTTGGGTTTGGGTGGATGTGATTTGCGGTATCCAGGGCAGACAAAGACAGAAGGTGCAGTTCTTAGAGCTTTTCAGCTATATAAAAGGAGCACATTTTCAATTATTTGTGTTTTTAAAAGTATGTTTTATTTTATTCAATGAAATGACAATATGTACAATTTAATGTACATGGTTTGTATCATCATTACTGTGACATCAGTATTTTAAATGGTTGATCACTGTGTTCTTTTTCTGTAAATAATTATGTTGCCACACAGACATCGTCCGGTTCCAGTGGGACTTCTCATCATTCTTGATGGTACTATAATCCTTTTGATACGCCTGACGTTGGCCAGCTTCCTCAAAGTCTTACTCATATATCCCATCTGTGGCTACAATGTAGAACAATGCAGAGGAGCTCCACATTTATGTACAACAAGAGCCCAAATTCTGCTACAGTGTCCGTATCACCAGTCCAAGTTTAGTCCATGCTCAGATAGAGCGGATCTTCTTCTTCTCAAAGAAAAGAACATGCTTATTCACTGTGGGTGGGAAAACAACATAAGTATGTAATTAAACATTTGCTTGACAGCAATTACATGGAAATGTTCACATTCTATTTTTGAACTTTAAATATACACAGGCCAGAGGAGTACATGCAGGGCACTCTGCCTTTGGGATTGTTCAATTGAGCACTTCTCCAAGTTCAGATTAATGTTAATGCTAATCAGACATCACACTGCAGGATGGAGGTCTCTGAAGAGATGACAGGAGGTGATGTTGGTTAATATTATGTTTTTCCCTCACCCAGTGACAATCAAATGGCATTTAATAGAAAAACAATCCATATTGTCACCAGGAGCCACAATAAATATAAAAACACTTATAATAACAGGACTGTCACTGTTTAGCCATCTGTTGACAAATCATTCTTATTAATTATTTGTCTTGATTTGTTCATTTTAAAGCACACGCCTAAAGTGTCTAGATTAACTGACCAGCTATCTTGCTTCCTGTCTGTCAATACTCAGCACTTCCAAACTGGCTACTGGTACAGCTCAAGCTCAAATATACAAACACTACTCACCACATAGTTTCAATCTCTTAAACAGCCTGGACCCAGGGGTAGGTCCGGTGTTTATTCTCTATATTCATTCATTATGTTTATACTTTCCCTCAAAATAATTTGAGTCAAATGAAATGTGAAAGCCTCTAAAAGTTGTAATTGTCTGGATATTGAGTTGCCAGTTAAAAAAAGAAAGGAAACATGCACAGAGCAGTATTAAAGCACGGAGTATTGTTTGCAATACTCTACAGATGTTTTGAGTTCCAAACAAATACAACTGAACATTCAGTTTCTATCTTGATGAAGGTTCTCCTTTTATGACAATTCAGCTGCAAAACTACTGTAAACTACTGTAAGAAACTACTGTACGTCTTTGCAGTGCTGTGCCATTGACCAAAGTCTGAAAGTGCTACATCTGTGTGTTAAGCAGTAAAACGGCAAGTGTATTATTATTATTATTATTATTATGTGCAGCTCAAAAAATGTTCATAATAAAAAAATTAAGCAAAAAGTGACATTTTGTGCCAGTTTGAATATGTTTACATCTTACGTTTGTAGTCCCTGCAGTACTTAATACAAAAGATTATAGTAATATGAAAACAGTCATTAAATTTAAATTTTTTCTTGAGCTATCAGCTACACTGATAAACATTAAAACAAAAAAGGCTTGAAATGTCATTTTACATATAATTAATAAAATATGCCAGTCTACCTTATTAATTAAATTATGGACACAAATGAGAACTTTCAAGAAATGCAATGTTTTTTAGATACACACATATATTACATATCATTCTGTTAATTTGAAGGGTTCTTTTACAAAAACCATCAACATTCTGCATTTCATTCATGTAGCTGCTGTATAAAAACCCTAAAATTTGGTCATGAAAATTGCAACAGAAAATCCCTAAACATCCTGTGTGCGCTGATAAGAGGTTGGTTTGTTTGTTTTCACAAGACCCATCACAGGTTGCATGTAATTTATTAACATTTACTTACTGATAACTTAGAAAAAATTACATTCTGTTTGTTTCAAAGTAATCAGGTAACTGAAATAACTGCAAAATAATTGGGGTCAACTTAATTCCAATTATCCTAAATAACTGCAATCAGGCAATTATGTAATAATTGACAGCCATGTGTAATTATATTCTGAAGCCATTTTATTGGAAGACTATAGCTAAGATATTTGCCCTTTAAATGACACAATGAACCATGCCTAATTTGCTCAGGAGTCTGAACTAACAATATAAAAATACTGAATTAAGTTTCAGAAAAACAGAATCTAGTATCTCTCACTCTGAAACTGTCTTGTTAACTTGCATCTCACATGGAATGTTCACGCGCCACTTCAAATCCCAAGGGAAATGTACAGAGAGCACAAAACCAACGACTTAACATCACAATCAGGTGGGAGTATCTTCCTTCATGTCAAACAGGCACAGAGATCCACAAAGTCAAAGAGTGTGAAATAAAACATCTCTCAACACTGTCATGACTGTCAGAAGTAAAAGGAATCATGGGGGACTGATGTTCCTCCATGCTGTGGACATATTCAGGTCTATGACATTTATGAAATGAGAAATAAACTAAAAAAG
This sequence comes from Crenuchus spilurus, assembly GCA_036984385.1. Taxonomy (NCBI): domain Eukaryota; kingdom Metazoa; phylum Chordata; class Actinopteri; order Characiformes; family Crenuchidae; genus Crenuchus; species Crenuchus spilurus. The sequence continues at coordinate 62,713 of BRDA01008255.1, read as the reverse complement.
GCTGTTACTAACTAAATTATCTATCTGCATATGCATAGAGAGAAATATCAAATGAGGGACCTCTCGGAATCTAGAATCCAAGGCAAGAGCAGTAATGCTAAATGACCATCTTTGCACACAGTTGTTTTTAAGTTAATAGTGCTTTTTGTGTATGCTAGCCTGCATGGCTGCGATTTACTAAAGCAATCACTTCCGATAACTCCCAACGGCAGTACAAGCACAGCATTCTAATCTTACACTACCAACCTACAGTCAGTCAGCACCCACGTGGTTTTCTCTTTTAGCATACAGTACAACAGATCAGAGCTCAGTGGTGAAGCCAGAAGTCTACCATGTTTACCCTTTAATGACGATATATTTAGTCCAAATGTTCTCTGAGCTTGCCTGAGAAAAACCTTTTAAAAAATAATTAAAAACATGACTTAACATGAGTTTTAATGCTTTCTGCATTAAATAAAGCATTTATGCACATGAGACTATGGATTCACAAATTTTAATGTGAAAAAGTATGAAAATAATGTACTAAATACATGTAAAATGCCTAGATGCCTATCCACGGAATATACAAAATTTCATTAAGTTCATTACTTTAGAACTATCATTTACCCATTATCTTCCACTTAATCCTGATTAGGGTTGCGGTGAGTCTACTACTCCTTCACCAGGTGCAGTTGCTAAGCCCAGGAAAGGGCACCAATCAATTGCTGGACACACACACATAGACAATTTAGAGTACTCAATTCGCCTGACCTCCATGTTTCTGGACTGTGGGAGGAAACTAGAGAGCCATGCAGACATGGCAAGAACATGGAAATATCACCCAGATGGGGACTTGAACCCAAGACCTCAGCACCGAGCAGCAAATGTGGTAACCACCAAGCCACCCAACTATCTATAAGAAACTAGACTGCAAATAGCATGTCAATAAACCACCTAGACTTCTATGGTTACGCATTGCAAAGCAAGTATATTGTTATCCGATTTATATTATTCTTTAAAATCTTCATATGTGATTTATTTCATATTGTTCTGCCAAATTTTCACCATGTCTCTTCCCACAATTATTTGATATATTAACACCTCCAATTCCAGACTGCTTGGTCTGATTGTGTGATGCTTGTACAGCTTTTTGATCAAACACATAATTTCCACGTAAGCACCAAATTTTTGTGGATTTTTTTTCTTGTTGAAATTAGTGGGTTCCAAAGGTTTTTGCATCCTTCAACACAGTTATACTTGAAACACCTTACCAACCATACAGTGTACCACAAGAACGACTTGAGGAACCACCTGAGGCACTATTGCAACCACCTGCAATATCATAGCAACTGTGTATTAACAACTTATTAGCACCCTAGTAACCACTAAGCAACCTCATGGTAACCAGCGGATATAACCACAGCAATTATTTCGCCAAAATACAACACCGATGTACGGCCATGTACAACACCATAGCACGTTACCAATTTCATAGCCACCAGCTGGGATACCACAGCAAACACCTAGCAGTTACTTACTGACCACGTAGCAACAGTCTCGCAACTGCCTGGAACTGGGAACCACTTTAGTTGTGCAACCATTCTGCGTTTCCTTCAGGAAATTCACTTTTGTAGTATTATCATCTTATCAGATTCAGTGTGCGGGTAACAAAAATCCTTCAAAAACAGGAAGCTGGTTTCAGAGAACCGAATCTACATTTCCAAGAATAACCCAATTACACAAGATGTATGTATTCCCTAATTTTACTCTTTGACATAGTGATTATGTATTAAAATGTGGTAACTAGATGGCAGAAACTGTGATGTTGAGCCATTTAAATACCAAGTTAGCTGAATTCCCCCAGTAAACAAAAGTGCTTCTATGATTTACCAAAAGGGTCATGCTTTCGCAAGACCAGTTTCTCTCTCAGTCGTCCTCTCTTTGTGTTGAAGCAGTAACCAGTCCCTGCCGCACTCATCATCTGGACCAGGACCGTCCTGAAAGACAATGAGGTCAACACACAAATACATTTAATTAAACATTCTCTCACAACAGCACAGACATAAAATCAACAGTTTCCAGCTGAAAATATAAATATAAAAAGAGAGAAAACAGAAAATATTGTGGATGAACAACTTACTTAGATTTGTTCCTGGCCACTGGATATCATAAAAAACAGAAAGGCAAAAAAAATTAGCAATAATACAATGCCCATGTTCAATTAAATGTATGACTATTTTTTCTTATACTGGGGATAAAAAAAAACATTTAATATACAGTATTAATAATTTCTATACTGCTGATGTATTTTACTAAACATAATCAATATTATTTTTCACTTATATTACATTATTTTAATACTGTCTTACAGTAATGAAATATTCAGTAGTAAACCATAGTAACAGTCTGAATTCATCATAAGAACCATACAGCCTCCTCACTCATCAATTTCTCCCATAAATAATCTAGCTCTACAGGAGACAGAACATCACCAATGTTACTTTTATGTGCTTTTATGGTCTTTCCAGTGGCTGGTGACTTATTAGAAGGTTTTGATTATTTTGTTAAACAAGCCCCTAGACCAAAGCACAATTTGTAAATCAAGGATCTTCAAATCTGGTCTTGGCAGTGGCTTGAAATACGACACTTTACATGTAATGAAAATAGTTTATCTTTTTTTTAATTAAACAGTGTTTGACATGGTTTTCTGTATGTATAAAATGAGCATACCAGTCAATTGTAGTAGAGTGCAAAATGATTGTCAAGGGCAAATGGCACAATTTTATGTCCAAAATGGCATGATAATAGGATACCTGGCAATGGGTGTTAGCATTTCTGAAGCTGCTAACTTTATTGGGTATTCTAGAATGTACTGTGAATGGACTTCTAATAGAGGTGCCGCACAAACCTTTGATCCCAGAGGGGAATGACAACAACGACGAGTGGTACAGAGAAATCAACATTTTGAAAGGTTTGAGTCTTGATATAAACGTAAATGTTAAATCTACTAAAATTAACAATAAATTTGTTTTACTTATGTGTGTGAGTAATTGTAAAATATGGAAAACAAGATGTACAATGCTGATACATTAATTTATACAAATAAAAATTGATCTGAAATGAAGTCTTTGGATTAAAAAAAAAAGAGAGAGAGAAGAACGACATTGAACCCTACTGAAACTTTAATTTCTATTTTTTTAATAATATATGTGTTTAATCGGTGCATAGTATATCCTGAGACCATTTGTGTGTAGGGTTGCTTCTCATCTACGGGAGTTTGTTTGCACAAAATTTTGCCTAAGAACACTGCCAGGAATAAGGAATGGTATCAAAACATCCTCCAACAGCACCTTCTCATAACGATCCAGGAGCAATTTGGAGATGAATAGTTGTGTTTCCAGTAAGATGGAGCACCATGTTACAAGGCAAAAGTGATAACCAAGTGGCTTGATCAATAAGATATTGACATTTTGGGTCCATGGCGAGAAAACTCCCCAGAACCTGTGGTCAAAAGGAGGGTGTACAAACAAAACCCCTGAAACTCTTATTAACTCCAAGCACTTATTAGGCAAGAATGGGTTGCCATAACTCAAGATATCAAGCATGCTGAGGTGAACTGCAGAAGTCTTAAAGAAGAACGGTCAACAGTGTAAATATTAAGTCTTTCTTTAAGCTGGATACATTTTTCAATAAAAAAGTTAAAAATGTATGGAATGCTTATAATTGTACTTCATTACACCAAAACGTGTGTCTCAAAACATTCAGTCACGATTGTAGTGAACGTTTGGAATTATAAAACGTAAATTGTACAATGTTTCAAATAGCTGACCATCATTGTGTTGTCTGATAACAGTAGTATTAATACATAACTCAAAAGCCCATTTAAACTCGGGTTTAAGGCCTAAATCAGCTATAAACTAGCTTAGCTTTATAGTTAGCTAACAGCAAATATTTGACGTTCACGCTGTTCGCAGTATAGCAGTTATAATTTTCCCGAAAAACAGTGAAGCCTGAAGCTCAGAGAAGAGGTTTGGGAAAAGCTTAGAGACAGTCTTCCATCATTTACTCACGGTTAACAGCGGTCAGAAACATTTTAATAACAGCGTTTGGAGAGCAGCTCAGAAGAGTGACATTGAGCTCTGCTAATATGCTTCCGTTCACAAAGTCCGACAACATCCGGGTCTGTAAGCGCAGCTCTACATCACGTGTGCAGAGTTAGTTTCGTTCTGGAGATGGTTTGTAGATTCGTTAAGCTGTACACAGTTTTACACTATAAACAGTTTAGAATTAGATCGTAATAAATAAGAATACAAGTTAATAACAATTATATATTGTGTGTGTGTGTGTGTGTGTGTGGGAGAGACTAAATACTTGTGGAAACCCCTTCTAATAAATGCATTCAGCTACTTTATCTTGCACCCATTTTATATTAACTTATAATAATAATAACATATCCATTGTGTATTGCACATTTGTACACAGTCGCAGTGTCATGCTGGGATTTTTATTTAATAATTCAAGCCAAGATGAATCATTTTTAAAAATCGCCTTTAATATCACCTTTAATCTGTACATTTCCATTCGCCCTATTCACTATCCCACAAATTCATGCGCGACCGGCAACATCCGATGTAGTTGTTTACATAATGGCAGCAGTGAATGTGTCGGCAGGAGAGTTTAAAATACGTCGAAACAAGCCAATCAGGGTTCTAGATGTTGTGTACCACAATGCAGTAATCGGCAACGGCTAGACAAACAACAACAACAGAAAAGATCGTACAATAGGTTTCCTAAAGATACCACATTAAGGAAAACTTGGGACGATTCCATCAGTCATGAAAACTGGTCAGCAAGTGACTATGACAGAGTGTGTTCTGATTATTTTGTTGGAGGTAGGTTACTGCAAACATTATTTATTCTACCCTAATTATATACCGAAATATATACTGCACTGATAAATAAATAGGCCTCTAATGATATAAACATACACTGGCTGGCTTGATTAGGCCATGCAGGGCCCTAGCCTAGGCGTGGCTTATGTACTATTTCGTAATGTGACATTTGTAGGGCTATCCACCAGATGAATTCATTTTTGGCTATTGTCATAAAAAATGTGTACCACAAATTATTGTGCGTGACAGTGTAGCTCCTCAGTAGTTCCCAGATGGTGGAACAAGCTGCCTACCACCACTAGAGCAGAGATGTCCCTCACTGGGTTCAAGAAACTCCTAAAAACCGAGCTCTTCAAAGAGCACCTGCTCTAGTGATCCCAAATACTTCCCATGAGTACTCATATGCACTCAGCATTCGATATCAAAATGTTAATTCTAGTATACTAGTACTAGTAAATACTAGTACAACTCTAGTATTATTTTTTTTCGCATCTGTACTTTCCCACTATTGTAAGTCGCTTTGGATAAAAGCGTCCGCTAAATGCAATGTAATGTAATGTAATGTAGCTTAGTATTGATAGCATGCAACACGATAGCTTGCAACAACGTGTTTACACTAAAAACCCACTGCATAAATTGAAAATACAAGTTGACACAACAAGATATGATGTTTAATATCAAAAGACATATTATCTGCATATAGTTACAAAAGCTAGTAGATATCACGTAAGTATTTACTTACCAAATTTATCCCGGAAACAAAACTACCCAGGAAACCTTAAAGGGTCTACTTTTCAAATATATATAGGTTGAATCGAAATATATTTTTAGAATCTTGTGAAAGAAGCTTAAATATCCAGACATTTCAGGGCGAGTCAGAGCACAAGACTTTTTTTTTCATGCAATGTACCATTCATATGAAAACAACATGATAATTCGGCACATGCCAGAGGAGGACAAGCAGCTGAGAAATGTGTGTAAATGGCCTTTTGGTCTCTATAAACAAAGAACGCTCACCTGAACAAAGACCTCTCGCCTGAGTGTTCACACCTATCTCATAAATATTCAATGTAGGATCGAGTGACTCAGTAAAATCACATTTGTTAAGCTTTAGAAATAAAACCACATACAATTTATATAAACTGCAACTACCAGTGTGTAGCCAATACCTCTGTTTATTCAGTTCTGAACTCAAAAGTCTTGGCTAGAAATATTTAGAGAGTGTTTTTTCACAATATAACAGCACATCTGAAAATAGGTTTTTGGTAAGTCTAAGTTTATAGCAGATTTAATAAAAATATAGATTTATGACAGTTATTGTTTTGACACTGTTGTTGCTGAGTTTGTGCTGAACAAAATCCTACATTAAACTACATTAAAGATGGAAAAAGTTGTAAAATGATCCATCTTGGTCTAATTTCTTAAATCACAAAAACCTGGCGTTTTAACAGGGGTGACCAAATCTTTGAATGTCACTGTATGTGAATATATACATATATTATATGTGATAATATTGAGTATATGAAATGTAGGTGTATTAACTAAACATAATTTAATTAATCTGTATCCGTAAACCTGTATTAATTAATTAACCTATATTAATGCAGTATATAAAACATATAGATAGATAGATAGATAGATAGATAGATAGATAGATAGATAGATAGATAGATAGATAGATAGATAGATAGAGTACAAATTATGTAGATACATTTTAAAAACTGCAAATTAGAAAAGAAGTGAGAGAGAGAGAGAGAGAGAGAGAGAGAGAGAGAGAGAGAGAGAGAGAGAGAGAGAGAGAGAGAGAGAGAGAGGAAACGATACTGCAAAAAGCATTTGCAGTGTGTTCAGGAAATGAATTGTTGGACGTGCTACATTGCCACCAGCTGGCAGGAAGTGTGTGAAATAGCCTGCGTCACTGAAGGCAGTTCTGAGGCCTAACACAGGCAGCCACAACACCCACGGACTGCACTCTCCCATTCACATTGCTAAATTAGTCCATGTTCTCCCTGTCTCTAAGGCTGGGCTGCCTTTCTTACTGCCACTGACATAAGCAGCACGTCATCAGGACCTGTGCTGATGGAAACAAGTGTGCAGGAAAAAGGGTGAAAATGCTGATGAAGTGCCAAACTTGTATCTGCTTGCAGAACATGTCAAATATTCCATGGTTTAAAAATAAAAAGAGAAGCGGAAAAGCGATTTTGTTACTTGGTTATGTCTCTTTCATATCCATAATGGGCCAGTGGTCTAGACATGTTGTCTAGATTAATGAAAGACAAAAGGAAGGAAATGAATAATGAAGCCTTTTTGGTTATGCAATTTATCCCCAGACCTGGATCGATGTATTTCTGTAGACAAGAGCTAAGTATATGCAGTTATGAATCCCCAGTGGCCTTAAAGCTGCTGTGCTGAGATTTGCCTGTGGATGAGGATGGGCTTATAAGAAAGGCAGCCTTGGAGACTACAGCTGCTCTGAGATCCCATTCGGCCTCTGCCTGGTGGACTGAGTGGGCCATGATGTCATTCGGATGTGCATCATGTTGCCTTGGAGACGGCAATTCAGGGAGCCAGATGATACAGCATCCGCTCACTAAGCAACAGGTCTTCAAATGAGAGCTGCGGCATGCCCAGAGATTATTTTCAGGATTATTATATACACATCTAAGGACAGTGCATGACTATATTTGAGGGAGAAATTGCTCAGGCATGATGGTGGTCACTACTCTAGCACTTGACTCTGGTTGAACTGTGAGGTTTGGTAACAGCTGGAACAGGGTTGCAAAGTCACCAACATTTCTGAAAATGTGGATGAGCCTAATTCATGACTAGCTCACAAAATCACTCATTTAGATCATCCTCTTCAGCTCAGCACTCAAGACCCTGTGTTGCTCAGTACACCTATAATGATGATAATGTGATGATTACAGTCATTATTATTATTACTGATGTTTGTGTTGTTACGTTGTAATAATAGGACCGAAGAACACAGTGACTTCAAAATACCTGTAATTATGATCAATATTTCTGTAATAATGACCAGTACACTGATAATGATACCTATATCTATAATAATGATTAGCATGGCTACAACCATGATCAGTGCACCTATAACTATGATAAATATATGTGTAATGATGTTAAGTATGCCTATGATGATCATTACACGTCAAATAATTATCAATGCACCTTTAATAATGATAAATATGCCTATAAAAATGTTCAGCATGCCTATGATGATGATGATGATTACAGTCATTAATCTTATTACTGATGTTGGTGTTGTTCTCTTGTAATAACAGGGTTGAAGAACACTAACTTATATCAGTACACCTATAATTATAATAAATATACCTACAATAATGATCAACATTTTTATAATGATGATAAGTTGACCTAAAATGATAAGTATATCTATACTAATGAGTAGTATGATTATGGTAAATATATCTATAATAATTTTCAGTATGGTAATGTGCTGATATTGATGATGAAGATGATTTATATCAGTATAGCTATAATGATGTTCGATACACCTCTAATAAAGATCAGTATCTATATAATAATGTGATGTTGAAGATGACCAGTATTAGTAATAATAGTCATTATAATAATAGAGCTGTTTTTAATTATAGTGTAATAATCTGAAATGTTGTCCTTAAAATAACCTTTACTGCATGAGGCAGCCTGCTTTCTCCAATAAATCTCATAACATCTCCTGCTGTGCTTAGCTCTGTCCTTCTCTCAAATTACCATTCATCTATGCATTCTTCCACGGAAGCTCTGAGATGCCTGAATTACAGGCTGTACAAATTTGAGCTCGTCTGTGGCAAATAAAGGAGTGACGCTGCCACTCGCCCATCTGTCCTCCACTTTCGGAAGCCTTTCTGTTCCGTGACGCAAGAAGGAGTGGGAGCAGAGTGCCTCCTGCTTCCAGAGAGAGAGAGAGAGAGAGAGAGAGAGAGAGAGAGAGAGAGAGAGAGAGAGAGAGAGACTTTGACATCTGCCACAAGGAGAGGGGAGGGAAAAAAGAGATAAAGAGCAAGTGACTGAAAGAAGAGGAAGAGTCAACAGTCATAGAGAGCTTCATAAAATACTGGAGTTTTGTGTAAACAAAGAAAGAGAGTAAGGGAAAATAGAGCGAGCAGTAAAGGAGAAGGACAGCCAGGGACTTGGTAGAGCTCATACCAGTCAGTGAAGCTGAAATTGATGAAATTGTCCTATTTTGGATGGTAATCTGCCCATGAACTGAATCTCAGGAGGACATTGGTCAAGCAGCAAGATGACAACCCTTTTGGTCATTCTATCAAAGAAAGGTTAAAGAGGAATAAACATGTTCTGTAATGGTCAAGTCCTTAATCCTTAATCCAACTGAAATGCCATGGAAAGACTTAAAGTGAGGGAACCCTCCACCATCCCAGAGATGAAGTCATTCTGTCTGGAGGAATGGGTTCAAATTCCCCCAAATTGATGTACAGGACTGTTCAACACAAGATGGTCAGCCCAAATGCAACCAAAACAAAGGTTCACATACTTTTGCTAGTCTCAGATACGTAAGATTGGTTCGTTTTCCTCAATGTGTGATTGACATAGTGTAATATTTTTGTCTTATTTGTGTCACTGACTTCTCTTTATCTCCTTATAGGACTCCTTATAGGTCATGCTTATGCAGAAATCTGAACACTTGAGAATATTCTCTATTTCTGGATAGATATGACATCATATAATATAGATACAGTATACACTACAATATATGTACACTCACTGGCCACTTCATTAGGCACTGTTAGCTCACTGTCCACAACTACTTTGTTGGTCCTTGTAGCTGTAAAGTCAGAGATAGTAGCTCAGCACAGTTTGTGTTGGTCCTCTAGTCCTTCACTGTTGGTCACATGATGCTGTTGGCTGGTTGGTGCATTTTCACTCCAGCAATGAACATCAGCACCTCTGCTGTATCTGATCCACTAAGACCAGCACAACACAAACTAACACACCACCGCCACATCAGTGTCACTGCAGTGCTGAGAATGATCCACCAGCTCTGTTATGGTTCTGAGAATTGATGAACATGGTGAAATGAGGCTAACAGTTTCTAATTGAACTACAAAATGTCCCAATATGGTCAGTGTAGATAAAATGGATAATGAAGGTATGTGTACCTAATGAACTGGCCTGTAAGTGCATTATATATACATGCATGCATAGTCGTTCTCTCTGGTTGAGTTCGGATGCTATGTTTAGTAAACCCACACGGTTCCTAATATAAAGCTTGATTATTTTACCATTTACTAAATGCAGTTCTGAGGTAACAGGTGACACTGTCTCGTTAGACGTTGTTGGTCACCTAGCAACTGGCAGTGGGTTACGCAGAAAATCGCACCCTCTGCCTTCATTAACCCGAGCATGCATTAGTCACTAAAGCACAAATGATCAGGGCTCATTCTCTCTCTCACTTACTGTCTCACTCTCATATGAAACACCACACAGTAACACCGCCACAGGCCATTTGTTTTTAATGAAACACTATCACAGGAGGCACATCAGAGAAGTGTTATTACCCTCCATTTTTCTTCTTCAGTGCAATGAATTCTTGCTTTTTTTCTGACGTATTGTGCATTTATTTCAGATGCCACTCTCCTAAGGTCCCTTATTGATGATGTGAGATCTACACAAAGACAGGAATATGACTGATGACACTCAAAGCCATCATTTATGTTGTGTTCACTCTCATTGTGAACTAAACTATAACTACACTATACCATTGAGTACAATATATACTGTAATGTAAATAGAGTGTAACCTTGGTTATTGTTTGCCCTGGTTATCATACAAATCGGTTATTGTCCATTTTTTTCAGGGAAATTTTGTCCCAGTTATTGTTCATCTGCCCGGTTTTCATTGGCGTGCTCACATGACTCACTGTTAATTTTGTGAAAACAAAGCATCCACCCAGGCGTTTGTCACTCGTCCATATGTTTGTCGTTCATTTTGGTTTCACTTCTCTGGCATTGTTTCTCATTTATGATGCTCAAAACAAACTAAACTAAAACACATCTGAAAACCAGGTGTGAAAACAAATAGTGGCTGAGAACCCTGAGAAAAGGTGTACAAAACAAAGGCTGTCAGGTGGACCACACCAGCACACTCTAAAACAGAGCGTAAACCCATTGGAGTGATGTTAAATGGTAATTTATCAATTTCATTAGTTCTGTATGTAAAACTATAGTTATTCTATATAAAATGTATTTTTGTTAATATTTTGGAGAGTCTGGAACAGATTAATTGGATTTACATTATTTTTTAAGGGAAATATTGCTTCAATTATTGTTCATTTTGGTTATCATCAGGCACTTTAGAACAGATTAATGACAAAAACGAGGTTCCACTGTACAACAAATTTGTCTCATATGCTTATGTAAATATGTTTTATTAAGTAGAATACTTTTCTGTTTTACTCTAACTAGTGTTATTATTGTTTCTGTCTAATATGTGTGTATCTGCAATTTAATCTCTTGATATTTTGTAACATTGCAATTTCCTTGAAGATCAGTAATGTTCTGTCTATTTGAAAAGAATTTTTTTTTATTGGACCAATAGAAATCCTCCAAAATGCCATGGAATGAAATGTAACTTTTACACTGACTTTCATTAAAAGTTGTAAAGTTGCCATATTGGAGATACAGACAGGGTAATAAAACTTCCTATCACTAATTATAATTTAACCACATTTTTGAAAAATAAACAAACAAAACAACATATACACTGCCACTCAAAAATTTGAGGTCTTGAAATGGAACATTTTCCAAAGTAACACTTTTATTTCAGTAAAAAAAAAACTATTTTGAGGCTACTTCTGAGTGACAACACTGCCCTGCATCACCTTTCTACCCTAGACGACTGAATATTTGAAGCATCAGCATTTGTGGAGTTTATCATAGTCTCTAAATGGCTAGAAAAAATGTGTTGTCATGGAAAATATTGGGTGATCCCAAACTTTGGAGTGGTATTGTGTATATACAGTATAAACACACACACACACACACACACACACACACACACACACACACACACACACACACACACACACACACATTGTGTGTATAATGGTTACAGATCTTCTGAACTAAATATGTAAGTATTGGAGTCAGCTTTAAATCCACAGTATATTAGTCACTGATACTAAATATTCCTGAATCCCAGAATGACTGAAGGTAAATAGAGACGTGGTCATATAACAGTGTCCTCATTCTCACTCCACAAATACATTACCTCACTGTTTTATCTTTCATAATTCACATCCTGATCTGTCTGTGTAGGCTAATTTTGTTTTGATAAACAACACCTCCATCGTGACTTTCACACCCTCTCATGACCTTCAAGTTGAGGTCAGTTCCTGTTATCAGTATTAACCTCCATTTGAATCATTACAACTACAGTCATGCAGCAGTTACACAATAATGTTACAGAGCTCACACGTGATGGTCATGTAATTCATGTCGTTTTTAGTTGGAAACTGTGAGTGTTATACTGGAAAATTTGTTTTGCTTATACTGTATGTTCAGTGCCAGAGGTTTTGTTTATGGTCTCACAGTTCTTCAGTCTACTTATGTGCTATAAACAGAGAAATGTACAGAGTGAGGATCTGATGTGTATTTCAATGAAAGTTGAAAGAGTGGGGCCAAATTTGACAATCAAACATAAATAACTTTAAATATTATGCATTTTTGTTTATAGTTTAATTATAAAAAGTGTAACTGTCATATACTATATAATTGCACATTAAATAACATTAAAAAATTTCTTTTTGCTTTAAAATTGTTCAATTTGGCTTATATCTCATGAAAATATCAAATTATTAGAATATTAAATCTGAGAATATTAACTAGGCCATGGCTGCCCCCATAAGTGTAATGTTAATAATAATAATAATAATAATAATAATAATAATAATCTTAGCCCAGGGCTAAGGAGAAAAAGAACTGGGCTGTAGGCTGTAGTTCAATGGTCCAAAGTATTCTTTTTTGATGTAAAGCTCCTAGAGTCTGGAAGAAGAGTGTAGAGACACAGAATCCAAGGTGTCTGAAGTCCAGTGTGAAATTTCTGCAGTCTGTGATGGTTTGGGTTCCATGTCCTCAGCTGGTGTTGGTCAACTGTGTTATATCAAGCCCTAAGTCAATGCCACTGTCTACCAGGACATTTTAGAGCACTTCATGCTTCCATCTGCTGAAAAGTTTCATGGAGATGCCGATTTGCTTTTCTAGATGCTACCCACAGTGCCCCAACAACTACTGACTATGAAATTGTTGTCCTTGTTTGGTCAACTCATGAGCTATAAGCCGTACTGATCAACATTAAAATGCTTTAAATATCCCACATGTACTGAATGTAGCACCTATGACGTGTACCTTTTTGAATGAAATTATTAACAAAAATACACATTTTCACATTATTTTAATTCTGACTGATCAGAACAGCAGTGTCATTTTCCTCAGTTTTATTGTTGGCACATTGCTCTTTTCTCTATAGGTCAATATGTATAACTACAGATCATAATAATAATAAATAAGGGCTCATTACTGTAAAACCTCACTTCTTACTATTTTCTACATCTTCATATTTTGATACAAGCTTCAAATCAGCCTCTGATACTGAAATTAGTTTGCTCTGGTTTCCTGTTCACCTACCCAGCCCGCATATCCTGCGCAGTGTTCGTTTTATGTAAGTTCTCTTTTTAGAGTGTTTGGGGAAAAAATAGCCATCTGGTGCTCTAAAAGCGGTCTCTCTAACGCACGGTGCCCACGCTTTCCGCCAGTGGGTCAGTGGGTGAGAGAGGGAGGGAGCCTGCGGGTGTGTGTGTGTGTATGTATGTTTGTGTGTATGAGCGGCCGGGCAGTGTTGGAGTGGGCGGTGTGGGCCGAAAGCACCTGGAAAGCCAGAGGCTGGCAGGACAAGTAGGCCGAGGGAAGTTTTACACTGACACAAAGGGCACTGAGGTCACCCTCCAGATTACGTCATCATTTATTTTTAGCCACATCAACACCAAGGTGCCCTGAAGTGAAAATAAGAACAGACTCTACATATTCATTGGATATTTGATTAAAGCTCATACAATGACTGTGTGCTGTTTAAAATACATCTGACTGAAGATCTACAGTATACTTGAATGGGAACACTTGTGTGATTCATATTTGACAAAAAGTCTGTCCTGCTTGCTATACAGTGATGTTGTCCTGAACATCTATCAGTATTCAGCATTAGCAAACACCTGTGCATGCATGGCAACATTTTTTTTTTTATCTGTGATGTTAAATTAAGGCTTTATAACACTTTAGAAAAATGCTAACTGCTGTAAAAGTGATATACACATAAACAAACGTATAAATAAAGGAATAAGTTGAGGTAAATGCACAATCATTGATAATCAATCACTGACCAATGTGTTTGCTCTGCATTTAACACATCTGTGCAGTAACACACACACACACACACACACACACACACACACACACACACACACAATAGGGACCCAAAACCTGGAGCAGTGCCAGGGGAGCAGTTGGGGGTTAGGTGCCATGCTCAAGGGTTGTTCAGTCGTGCCATGCCAGGGGATTGAACCAGTAACCGGGCCCCTAACACCTGGGGTCTCTGCCCATTCAGAGTGAGTACACACACTCTGGAGTTGGCAGCCACCTGCAAGGGTGGTGGTGGGTGACGGTCAATAATAATTTAATTTTTTTAAGACTCATGAGATGGCACTCTATGGTAAAATCAGAACATAATCTACAAATACAAAAACTGTACATGTTAATAGTGTTCACAGCACTAATGATCCATTTTGTTCCTTGTGGTTTGGCTGTGAAGCTGCTGGTTTGCATTCATACAAAAAAATGTTGCATTTCTGACCTTTAGTGGATGCTTTCTTTTGCTTAACATACTGTACCTCTACCAATTGGTAGAGATGGTACAATCACATTGTATTACAAAGTTCAACACCTTCTTCATTAAGATATAGTGACTTAAATATGCTCTACCAAATGGTTGAAAGGTTGATTCTGTTCAGTAGACTAAGCAGCAATACTTCTGTATTGTGGAAAATGCAACTCTGCACTTAACCCCTGCATGGTAATGACCCCATACATACACAGAGCAGTGGCCAGCCACATTAGCCACAGCACTCATGGAGCACTTGCTCAAGGGCACATCAGCTGTGGATGCTTAGGGAGAGTGGAAGTGTCATTCACACCCTCCTGTCCCCATTTTTCTACCAGTTTAAGGGGATCAAACCTGCTAAGCCCTCTTTTCTAACCTTCAGGTCACGGCTGCTAATGTCAATCCAGTAGCATCATTTATGCCCTGCTCTCTTTTTGTATCTTATGTTATTTTTGCAGCAGAAGACATAGTGTTGTTAAGCACATGTGAAGTAGTGAAGATCTGTCCAGAGTTCCTCCAGAGGTTTCAAATCAGAAGTGCTTCACCAAAAAGCTCAAGGTGGTGAAGATTGCCAGAACCATCAATAGGAGTCTTCCTGTGACTTTTACCACACCAGGGTCATCATCAGAAGAGCACGCAGCATCATTGAGGACCTTAAACACAGCCTCTTCACACTCCTACCCTCAGGGACACAGTACATGAGTGTGAAGTCAAGAACCACTGGAGTTAGGAACAGAAGGGGCACCGACA
Organism: Crenuchus spilurus; assembly: GCA_036984385.1. Lineage (NCBI taxonomy): Eukaryota > Metazoa > Chordata > Actinopteri > Characiformes > Crenuchidae > Crenuchus > Crenuchus spilurus. The sequence goes on along the minus strand of BRDA01008255.1, from coordinate 47,165 downwards.
GGGGTAGCTATATAATCCAGGTTAGGGAGCCGGTGTTGTGACTTGAAGGTCAGTGGTTTAACCCCCTGAACCAACAGGACATGATTAAAGTGGCCTTAACCAAGGCACCTAACCCCCAACTGCCCCCCAGGTTAGCCACCACTATCAGCAAGTGTGCTCATTGGCGTGCTCAGTGTGTGTGTTCAGTAGTGTGTGTATTCACTAGTGTGTGTGCATGTGTTTGACTGCATGGATGGGTCAAAGGCAGAGGTGTGATACGGCGACTTCATCTTGTTCTCGTGCCATGATTGAACTATCTCATTCCCACACATTACTAAGTTGTGGCCACACATTATTTTTATTTACATGGTATGTCACCTTTAAGGCTACTTTACAGCAGAGGACAAACAACTTTCTCTCTATAAACTGGCCCATATTTATCTAACTTATTGACCTGGGATACCTTTTATTCAATGCGCAACAGAATGAACTGATTGGTAAATATGACCCACTGTAAGTTTATGTAGAGATTTCATTCAAAGCAATTTTGTAGCATTCCATTTACAATGCAAAGGACATCTGTTGAGCTGACTTTATGAAAAAAATATATATATGAAAAATAGGGATTTTTTTTTTCCTTTGGACAGCAATGATATACCTCATATATACATAATAAACTCTTTTCTTTTCTTTTTTACATTATTTTTTCTAATTACATTAGAAAGAATTATATATAAATGAAAAATATGTACATAGACTAGTTTATGATAGTCTTTGAATTGGGTTCATGAATTAATGATGAACAGTTGTAGAGCGCCATCTAGCGAGAGAAGCAAAAACAACAAAACACAAAATAATTTGTCATTTTCTTTTATTTTTTTCAGTTTCTGTAGTAGCTGATACATGACACAATTCTTCTTCTTCTTCTTCTTCTTCTTCTTCATAATAATAATAATAATAATAATAATAATAATAATAAAAAATCACTGTTATCAACATCCATTTAATGCTGCTAAGTTTGTGCAATAGACTCATTGTTCCCTAAATCAATAAGCACTCAACACTTTACAAATTTTTATTTATTAATGTTATGTTTACATTTTTTATAGTGTGCAATATACATATATTTTCCCTGTAAGTGCAATTGTTTTGTAATAGACCTATTATTTATAATACAGCTCACTATTTGTCACATACAGTATTCTATATTCTCATTTGCACTGTCATGTCTGTTATTTATATGTCATGTTGGTTGTATGTCTTGTGTTTTTGCCATGTTGTTTATCTGCACATTGGAGTTTGGAGAAACGCAATCTCGTTCAGCTATGCACTCATGTTGTAAAGTCTGAATGACAATAAAGTTCACTATCTATCTATCTATCTATCTATCTATCTATCTATCTATCTATCTATCTATCTATCTATCTATCTATCTATTATTATTATTGCCTATACTTCAGTTATTAATTGATTTTATTGTAAATAGGAATATTAGGAAAGCTGGCCCTGATTTAACTGACCCTGGATAAAAATCAAAAGATATTTTCATACTACATTTCTACAATAAATTAATTCATTCTACATAAGGTTGAATCACACTACCATCTGGTGGTCATTAAATGTCTTTACAGTTTCCTTTCTTTTTGAACAGGCTTTTCAGCTTCAGATTAGAGGCCTGCAGTGGTTCACTGTCACACTGGCTCAGCTTGATAACTCACATGTGAACTGAATCAAGATGTGTACACTGAACAGTACTGAGGAACTTGAAAATCTTGAAAGCTTTAATCAGATTGAGATGAACAGATAAAGAGATTTAGAAACACTGTCAACACCTTACACTGTATATACAAATATATACACTGTATATATTTATATAAAAACAATTCACATCACATATATAACAATATGTTATTGTAAAGCTCTCTATCTCTGTACATTATACTTTTCTAGTCTATATGTCCACATATAACACAAGAGTTTTCATATTCCCCTGTATATCCACAGTCAATTAACAAACCATACAAAACAACAGCACTGTACCACACATCTCACTTATTCCAGAAGATACGTGATGCTCACCTTTTCATACGAACATTACATGTGGTGGTCTTTTGAAAAATATGGTTCTTCAAAGGTTCTTTTGTAAAGAAAATATATAGAACCATGAATACTCAAAGAACCCAAATGATGCAAGGGTTCATCAGATCGATGAGGAAAGTGGTGTAGATGGGTCTATACAGAACCTTTTTGAAAATAGTTCTATGTAGTACCAAAATTATTACATTAATTACAAAATTATTATTATTTTGTTCCTCTATTATTACAAGCTTGACATCGTAACTTCAGCAGGGGGACATATAGAACCATCTTCAAATAGGTTCTGTATAGAACCATCTACAGCACATGCCTCATCAATCTGAAGAACCCTTTCATTATGCAAAGAACCCTTTATCATTGAGGGTTCATGACAGTACCAGTCAAAAGTTTGGGCACACCCTCTGGACATTCAGTGGTTTTTCATGATTTAAAAATGTTCTGCATTGTAGATTAATACTAAAGTCATACAAACTATGAAGAAGTGCATATGTAATTATTTAGTAAACAAAATAGTGTTAAACAAGCCAGAATATGTTTATATTTTACATTCTTCACAGTAGGCACCTCTTGCTTAGATGGCAGCTTTCTTGGCATTTTCTCAGTCAGCTTTATGAGGTAGTCACCTGGAACGGCTTTCAGTTAACAGCTGTGCCTTGTCAAGAGTTCATGACTTGCATTTATTACCCTCTTGATGTGTTTGAGACATCAGTTGTGTGTCTACTTTGAAGAATCTATAACGTACTTTGTTTGTTTAACACTTTTAAGTTCATTACATGATTCCTTATGTGTTCATTCATAGTCTGGATGACTTCCAATGTAAAATAAATAATTATGGGAGCCTGATGTGACCACCAAAGAAGGACTAGAGGACCAACACAAACTGCACAAATACATGAGCTACTGTCTCTGACTTTACATCAACAAGGTGGACCAACAAGGTAGGTGTGTCTAATCGAGAGGACAGCGAGTGGACACAGTGTTAAAATTTCCAGCAGCTGCTGTGTCTGATCCAGCACATCACACCCTAACACACCATCACCACGTCAGTGTCACTGCAGTGCTGAGAATGATCTACTACTCAAATATTACCTGCCGTGTGAAGGTTCTGATCTTTGAAGAACAGGTAAAAGATGCTTAACCAGGTATACAGAGAAACAGATGGACTACATTATGTAATTGTAAAACGTGACTCACGTCGTTAAGGCTTTTTCAATTATCCGGCCGTGGGCTGGTTCATGTGGCGAATCTGTAGCGAGGCCGACACCTTCACAAACAGGGGAGACTGGACACGAAGCTCTGCAGAACTACTTTTAATGCAGTACAACTTGGGGAAGCTAATGGAAGCCGCAGGTTAAACAGACTGCTCACTCCATATCAAAAACCCAAAAACTTCTCTTCTTCTCTAGTCTGCTCTCCCTCTTACATTAACAGTAACTCGCCCCCTAGTGGCTACAAATCCCATTTTTAAAACTACAATATTGCTCTTACATAATTGTAGAACTACAAAGGGCACATATATGGTTTTAATGATGTAGCCGGTTGGTGTGCTTCCATTTCCCACCTGCTCCTCTGTCCCCTTTAAGAACGGGTAAGCCCCGCCTTCTTATCCAAAGCGAGATGACATCACAGAGCCGAGCAGCCAATAGCAAAGCAGCATGTACAGAGCAGGAGGAAAAAAAGAGTAGCGTGTGTGTTTGTCCTGTAAGCGTATAGCAGTGAGTGTGTATGTGTGTGTGAATGAGTGTGTGTGAGTGAGTGAGTGAGTGAGTGAGTGTGTGTGTGTGAGAGTGAAGGAAGAGCAGAAAAGAGAGAAAAGACAGGTTTATAGGAAGTTTTCTAAGGGTAGACTGAGTTAGTTTTGGTGTGATAATGTGCTGAAGGTTGTTTACATCACTATTACAGTCTTCAGTGACGTCTGTAAATCAAGTGTAGAGCTGGTTTACTGAAGCTTTTATTATTTTGAACAGAAATAATCTTTCTTTGTGTGTTTTAATGGCGTTTGTGGGTTTGCTTAGTGAAGGCAGACTAGTGTTGTTGCTGCTTAGCTGGACCCACACAGTGGACACTCTATAGCTGGTGAGTGACTGCCTTTATAACCACATGTCTGCTCAAGTAACCCATGCATGAAAGTACAGACACAGCTTTGGACAAAACAAACCACCAGTAAGGCAAGGATGCTGAAGACCCTGACTAAAAAACTCAGAAGACACTCCCTCAATGAAATCCACCCTTTCCAACTTAAGGTAAGTGAATTAAAGCATTAATGTCATTTAAAACATATTCTTGGCACATGGAGAAGCATGTCAGAGTTGTGGTTTTGTATTGTAGTGCAATATGAGTTCTGTGTACTGAATCCTACTGAAATGTTTGGGGTTCTTTGTCTTAAAAACTATTTTCCAATGTTTAGCCATCATGCAAAAGTTGTGCTATAGTTGTCCTTCATTTAAAGGGGAAGTTCACCTTATTTCTTATTTTGGTGCAGAATTTACCCATCTGTGTATGGATGTAGTGACATTAATTTCCTGAAAACATTTTTTAAAAGAATAGATTGATTTAAGTATGCTGAGATTTATACAAAATGTGCCCTTAAAGAGTAAACAAAAGTATCATTATATAGTAAAAACTATTTTTAAAAGTATGCATTTTGGTTGCAGATCAATTGATGACAAATCAGTTGAGCATATCCACAGTCCTGGGAATTAATTGTTATGGCTTCCATGTAACTTATGCAATGTATTATAAATTGTATTTAATGGATGTAATTGATGGTGTACAGTACATTGCATTAAATGAACACATTTTATCATCTTCAGTCATGTCAGAAAGTTTTTTTGTTTTCTAAATCATTGTATATATTTGTTGTTGAATTGGGTATCTTTTTATATTCCATTTAACAAGCTCAAATCAAATATTGTAGGTTGGACCGTCAGGAATGTGGTCTTTGGCCAAAGTAGACCTGTGTCATACATAGGTTTGTGCCATAATGATAAAACTGTAATGTTTTTAATAAACCAGCAAGTTTATTCACAATGGAAACCATGTAACTAACAGAATCTAAAGCACCGACTTGATTCTTGGCCAATTTTTTTTTTTTTATTGTAAAAAAAAATTGGAGTGTCTAATTTAGCTTACATGGACATGTTTGCACATTTTGTGACAAGTTTAATTTTGAAGTTCCATGTCCCAGAACTGTTTCCCAATACTGTGGATGTGCTCAGTTGGTATTGTACATGTGTAAATTGTGCTCAAACTCTAAACTTCATTTGACCCTTTGCAAAATTGAGACATATTTTTTGGGTTCTGTAGCCACGTTTCTGTCCGGAAAGACACAGGCCATTTAATATTTTTCTGAACCATTACCTTGAGATCATTCTGCACCATTATCTTGTGATCTCAAGATAACTGCAAGTCAAGAGAAAAATATCTTTGTGATTTTGGGGAAAAAAGGCTTTTGTTATCTTGAGATCACAAAGTTACGTTGTAGTCTTGAGATAACATTACAGAACTTTAACACTATTCCTCGCTTCTAAGTGTATCGTTCCACTTTGGTGTGGGGGCAAAGCTTTAAGAAGATCTGTGAAATTGGTCTAAGAAGTGGGTAGTATTTACACTGTCCCAGTTGGTGCATCAGGGACATGTGAATAAACTTTATCACAAAAATGTACTATATTTGATTAATTAGTAGAAAATAACTGGTGTGAACCATCATTCTACTAAAAGAAACTAATTCATGGAAGCATGAATATGGATCTGTCTATTCACTATATTGAACACATGGCTGTTTTAAGTATGGTTGAAGCAGCCAACCAGCTGGATAACAGATTACACCTCTTAAAGGAAAATATCCAGCCTTTTCCAACCTAATCGCTATCTGCATCATGTAAGTGCAGCAGAGTTTATGTTGGAAAATGCTGGAATTTAATGTTTGCTTTGCCATTTTCCACTCTGACCACAGATTTATTTTATGACCTGATCATGAGCTGATACTGTTACAGCTTTTTTGTCCATGATACTTGTGTTTTGTACTCTTTCCTTTGGTAGAGATAACCCTGAATGTTCCTACGGCTGGATATTTGTGGCACAAACTCATGTAAAAAGTGAAACTGAATGTGTGCCCACATTTTATGTCTGCTTCCTGTGAACAGTTGATCGGCAACTTTCTAAATAAAACAATTACAAGGAAGCTGGCTTCCCTCTAGGGCCTGAATTGTGTTTGTATTTGTTGTTGGGCTTGTTTGTAGTTGTTGCTGCCTAGCTCCAGTCTGCTTTGCCCACAACTTAAGTACTATGTTTAAAACTAACCTTAAAACTTACCTTTTCTCTACCACTTTTCATTCTCTTTAATTCCCCTCCCCCTTCCCATTGGTTTGGTGATTTTTTTTATTTTTTATTTTACTTATTTTTATTTTATTTTTCTCCCCCCACTGATTGTAAAGCGTCCTTGGGTTTGTGAAAGGCGCTATATAAGTGTAACATATTATTATTATTATTATTATTATTATTATTATTATTATTATTATTATTACATACCAGTGCATGTAAGAAAATTACAATATCATCAGAAATTGAATTTATTTCAGTAATTTGATTCAAAAAGTGAAACTCATATATTATAAAGACTCATTACACACAGAGTGTCTATTTCAAGTGTTTATTTATTTTGATGTTGATGATTATGGTCTATAGCCAGTGACAACCCAAACGTCAGTATCTCAAAACAGTAGAATAATAATAAGGCCAATTTAAAAAATAATTTTAATACATAAATGTTGTTCTACTGAAAAGTGTGTACAGTATATACACTCAGTACTTGGGTTGAGGCTCCTTTTGCATAAATTACTGCATCAGTGCTGTGTGGCATAGACATGATCATCCTGTGGCACTGTTGAGGTGGTATGGAAGCCCAAGTTGCTTTGATAACAGCCTTCAGCTCATCTGCGTTATTGGGTCTGGTGTCTCTCATCTTCCTCTTGACAGTAGCTCATAGATGCTCTGTGGGGTTTAGGTCAGGTGAGTTTACTGCCCAGCCCAGTAATACTGTGGTTATTAAACCAGGTGTTGGTACTTTTGGCAGTGTTGGCAGTGCCAAATCCTGCTGGATAAATGAAATCTGTATCTCCATAAAGCTTGTCTGCAGAGGGAAGCAAGAAGTTCTCTAAAATGTATTGGTAGACGCTGCGCTAACTTTTGACTTCATATAACACAATGGACCAGATGACATGGCTCCCCAAACCATCACTGAAAGTAAATTTTGCATTTCATTTGGAAATCAAGTTCACAAAGTCTGAAGAAGAGTGGAGAGACACCCAATCCAAGCTGCTTAAGGTCTAGTGTGAAGTTTCCACAATCAGTCATGGTTTGTGGAGTCATGTCATCTGCTGATGTTGACATGTTGATGAGGAGTCCATTCTCAGTACACCTTCACTACAGCATCTCTAGAACATCCCGCGAAGTTAGTGGTTTCTGAGACACTACCACCACCATGCTTTACCTGGTACCCTATTATCATGCGCTTTTGGTCATCAGTCAAATCACGTCCTTTGTCTGTGATGTTGGTTTTGTTCTCCTACACCTGACTGGTGTGTTAGCTTATTTATACATTCAGCAACCGCTGTCCTGTGATATCCCAGGCTGAAGTAATTCCAAACCAGGGGTGGTCAAAATATTCTGATATGACCGTGTATAGATAGTAAAGCCAGAGAAACTGGCTACTATCCAGAGCTGCATGGGCACTTGGTCCACACATATGCACTCAGCAATAGCTTAGTCTTAGTCTTTGGAACCATATTTTTTGTCTGTGTAGCACAGATGTAATATTTCATAAAATGAAATACAGTGAACTTTTCACAATTAATTTTTTTTAATTGGCACTGTATGTATCTCATGTCGAAGCAGAAAGTTACATTCTCAACAGTGCATTTCAATAATCACTTAAGAAAGCTCCCCTGAGCAGTCTTTGTAGGTTGGGGTTCTTGTCAGCCAAATGCTTAGCCAAGTTGCTGGTGTTGCTTGTTTTGCAATGGAGGGATTTATAACACATCCTGCACGCTGGTTTTGTTATATCTGTTGGCTGCTCATCTTCGTCAGTGATGTAGGAAAAATATGGCCACCACTTATTCAGCCTGTTTTTCCACAAGTAGCAGGTGTGAGACATACCAGCCAACATTAAGCTGTGAAGAGGGAGATTTTCAGTGTTCTTAGCATTACCTGGGTGAAGATTTAGGGAGGCTAAACATCAGTCCAGGGTGGTTATGGTGGCTGCTTGGTGAACCATCACAGCCTGGGAGGAGAGCGCACACCTTACTTGCACTTTAAAAAAAAAATTGTAGCTAACATTGAAAAATGTATTGCTGTAACCCCAAACATCATTCCTAATGACACGTTTGCACAGTGGTGCATGTCAGGCAGGGTTGATTGTGCATGCTGACCTTTACCTCTGGGTTGGTTTGCCAGATACTGCGACACAGATGCCACACAAGCTGAGAAACAGCCATTTTGATGTGTAGCACCTCAAAATTGAGATTAACTGGAAACAATACTAATTGGGAACATGGTGCTAGAACGTGAGCATCTCACAAAAATTGGCAGTGTTGGTAGGTGTGGTGAGAGAACATCTTTCATTTTTGATATAGCCGTGTGTGTTTGGCCCATCCAAGTCAAATTAGCATGTGAAGTTTTATCGCTTATCCAGATTCAGATCCTCAGGCTATATTAGTATTATATATTAATACATATATATATATATATATATATATATATATATATATATATATATATATATATATATATATATATATATAAGAGCAGACCCTAGAATTAGTGACTTATGAACACCTAATGTGTGTATAGACACGTCCTCTCGTCAATGTGTATATGTGTATATGTATATATGTGTATATGTATATGTATATATGTATATGTATATGTATATATATATATATATATATATATATATATATATATATATATATATGTATATGTATATGTATATGTGTATATGTATATGTATATATATATATATATATATGTATATGTATATGTGTATATGTATATATGTATATGTATATGTGTATATATGTATATGTGTATATGTGTAACTGCTCTCCTGCAC
>BRDA01008255.1:0-30690 GCA_036984385.1 Crenuchus spilurus | reverse complement strand
CCTGTGATTTGTTTAACACTTATTTTTGACTTACGTTACTACACCTCTACCGTTTACAGTTATAAAATAAGTATTATCTTGATTGACATTTGCCATCTCCACATCATTGCATTCAGTTTTTATTCACAATTTGTTTAGTGTCCCAACTTTTTTGGAATCCGGTTTGTACATCACTTCAAGTGTATTGTATTTATATTTGAAAGGAAACGTTGACTCAAAGAATACATTTACACCTTTTTCTTCATAAACCACATCCACTTCTCTGTGGGATCTATATTAAGACCTGCGTGCAGTTTGAGTTGGTTGAGAGAAGTGTTGGTGATGTAAATTACTAGGCTATTCTGGGTTACTGTCTTGTAGCACCAGCTCTAAATTTTGGACTCCACACATCTCTTGGCTTTTATTTGTCACGGCCTATTGAAATATGGCAGTGCTGGTGTGTCTTGCCCATTACATCTTGGTGCGTAAAATGCTTTTATCATTAATTTTTTGAACACAGTGTATATATTGATTATGGATCCTCAATACATTAGCAGATATATTGTTTGACAATAAATGGAATATCAAACTTACTGTTTTCTTGTAATTACGGTTAATTGACCATTTTGTTCTGTTTTTAGCCTCTGATTGCCACTTTATGATTCCCTCTGATGGAATGGGGGCTGTAATGACCACTGATGACCCGTACAATATCTGTATCAGCCACAGTTTTGAAATACCATGCTGGTGCATCTGGAGTACAGCTCTGATTATGTAGCTTAGTAGTAGTGTCTGTGTGTATAGTACGTGGGACTCCGAGTGTGAGAGTGACTCTTTCACACAAGGCTGGGTGGAGCTGACTCTCTTTAGGGCCCTGGACTGCAGTGTTCTTATGCTTTTTCTCCACACATGAGAGAGAAGGACCTATTTATCTCATTCAGTCTCTCTCTTTCTTGCTCTCTCCCTCTCCTTCTTTCTGCTTTATGTCACTTTCTCTCTTTCTTTGCCACATTCTGCCTGGTTGTTTGCTCAGCAAGAGGTTGGAGAGAGAGGTGTGTGCGTGTGAACAGATGGCAGCTGGTTGGCCTGACCGAGGCAAGGTAATTACTGTGCACTGGCTTACTTAACTCTTTAGTTGTGTTGAGTCTCTGTGGATGGTTTAGCTCTTAAAGGAGCGGTTTTTGGCTGTGGAAAATGAACAGACACAGAAACACATGGTGAGGGAGCGCAGTGCAGCAGAGCATAGCTTTCTACACATTGTGTTTTTACACTGCTTCATCTGCTGGGTGGGACTGTGCTTGTTTTCAGTTTACATTAATAAATTTCCTCTTTTCTGCATTTGGACTTCTCTTTTTTGGGCCTCGATTTAGAGATTGCAGATTATATAACTTTTTGATGTGTTTTTTGTTTTTTTTCCTCAGGGCCTATACAATAAAGCAAGGCAGATTTACTTCTATAGCACCTTTCATACACCACAGTCATTCAAAGTGCTTTACAAATTAGGAAATACAAATAAATGTAAATTGGTAGAATTAAAAGATAAAATACAAACCGGATTCCAAAAAAGTTGGGACACTAAACAAATTGTGAATAAAAACTGAATGCAATGATGTGGAGATGGCAAATGTCAATATTTTATTCGTAATAGAACATAGATGACAGATCAAAAGTTTAATCTGAGTAAATGTAACATTTTAAAGGAGAAATATGTTGATTCAAAATTTCACAGTGTCAACAAATCCCAAAAAAGTTGGGACAAGTAGCAATAAGTGGCTGGTAAAAGGAAATTGAGCGCATAACGAACAGCTTGAAGACCAATTAACACTAATTAGGTCAATTGACAACATGATTGGGTATAAAAAGAGCTTCTCAGAGTGTCAGTGTCTCTCTGAAGCCAAGATGGTAAGAGGATCACCAATTCCACCATTGTTGCGCAGCAATACCAGAATGGTGTTATCCAGCGTAAAATAGCAAAGACTTTTAAGTTATCATCATCAACCGTGCATAACATCATCAAAAGATTCAGAGAATCTGGAACAATCGCTGTGCGTAAGGGTCAAGGCCGTAAAACTCTACTGGATGCTCGTGATCTCCGGGCCCTTAAACGTCACTGCACCTCAAACAGGAATGCCACTGTCAAGGAAATAACAGAATGGGCTCAGGAATACTTCCAGAAAGCATTGTCAGTGAACACAATCCACCGTGCCATCCGCCGTTGCCAGCTGAAACTCTACAGTGCAAAGAGGAAGCCATTTCTCCTCCGCCACCGCACACAACCATAGCGTTGTCAGTACACGCCGTTGCGCAAGGGCGGGTGGCCAAACCCATCATCATAATAAATACATCAACATAACATTTTTAACAAAGGATACTATAAAACAAAAATAGTGGACATAACAGAATAAAAGTGCAAAGAGAACAGTGTGTTAAACTGAGCTGAAAGCTGCTCAAATAGAAACTTTTTCAGTCTGGATTTTAAAGTGTATACAGTCGCGTGCTCTTCTAATATTGTCAGCTGGTTCCATTTAAAAGTAGCATGATCAAGGAATGAACTTACATAACGCCTTTCTAATACCCAAGGATGCTTTACAATCGAAACAGTCCTTTTACACACTTAAAACTCAACCACACACACCAGTGTGTGCCAATCACACACAGCATCTCATCCGGAAGCGACCGTCAACCTGGAGAACTGCATTGAGCACTAGGGGGATCACCCACGACAGAGTACCAAACCATATCTGGGCATACATACATACATACATTAACACACACTACTGTCACTAGAGCCAATTCACCTGATCTCCACATTTTTGGACTGTGGGAGGAAACCCACACAGACACAAGGAGAACATGGAAACTCCAACTAGATGGTGACTTGAACCCAAGACTTCAGCGCTGAGAAGCGAACGTGCTAACCACCCAGCCACCGTGCTGCTGTTATAATAACTAAACACAGCTTCTCCATGTTTAGTGTTCAGTACTGATTATTAGTAATCAGTTATCTATCTTTTCTATCTTTTCTTTCTATCTTTTCTTTTTCTTTCTTTCTTTTTCTCTTTCTTTCTTTCTTTTTCTCTTTTTCTCTTTCTTTCTCTTTCTCTTTCTTTCTCTTTCTTTTTTTCTTTCTTTCTTTTTTTATTTATTTCTCTTTCTTTCTTTCTTTTTCTTTTTCTTTCTTTCTTTCTTTATTTCTATTTCTTTCTTTCTTTCTATTTCTTTCTCTTTCTTTCTCTTTCTTTCTCTTTCTTTCTTTCTTTCTTTTTTTCTTTCTTTTTTTCTTTCTTTTTTTCTTTCTTTCTTTCTTTCTTTCTTTTTCTTTCTTTCTTTTTCTTTTTTCTTTCTTTCTTTCTTTCTTTTTTTTCTTTTTTTCTTTTTCTTTCTTTCTCTCTTAAACTATCAAACATAGTAACTATACAACACACTACCTCTACAAATTACTGATTACTTCTTTTAAATTGTAATGGGATTACTGCACTCCAAAAGTAATCTCATTACTTTTTGCACAGTTGTACAACACAATGCATTGTGCTCTATTTATATATTTGTGTTAAATGTCTTCACAGTGTCTCTGAATGTGGTTAAATGATCTGTAATCCATTCACAGTGTCATGTGTACAAATGAAATCTGAAAGTGATCCACTCACTAAAAACACAAGTTAATGCAAGCTGTAAACATTGGACCAGAAGGACAAATATGTGCATTTGGGTTTAGTTGATTAATCATTACAGCCTGCAAAGCTGCCAAATGGTAAATCGAACTGTGAATAATTGAAAAAGACCTTTTATTTGCAGGCTGAGCACTTCTTTGCCTTACTTCTTAAGTCATCTTGAGTCAATCTTACTTATATATTTTTTGTGCCTCAAAGAGATCAGTCCATGATCATGAGGTGCTGTGTGGGGTCACTCAATGCTGACACTCATTTCTTCTCAAGAGAGATGAAGTAATGTTATACAATTATGTGTTAATTCCATTCCATCATGACATCATTCTATGACAATAAAATGCTCTGTATTTCTAAATATTTTGCAATGTGCACTCATATTCAGGTCTATATGAATGGTAAAGAAAATAACAGGCTTATCTTCGTTGCAAGAAAATGAGCTATTCCATATTGTAGAATATGTGTGACCATTTTAAGGCTGTCTAACTCCAAATACTGGTTCATGTCAGAGTTCAAGTCTTGCAGAACTGCTCTGAGGAAATGTATGGACCTCAGTAGTATAGTATTGCACAAATGTTGCAGGCGTTTGAGTAAATTTTATTTAAAAAGCTATTCATCTTTATGCAGGAATATGTGTGTTTTTTCTGACAAAATGCAAATATAACAATTATAAGTACTGTTTAATACTTTAATTTTTGATTTTCTGTTGGTTTAACCTTCCAGACCTCCCCTCATAACAGTCCAGTACTGTAGTTTTTGGGCAATACCTGATTTGGTTAATCAGTATTAGGTTAATTCAGGTGTGCTGCTGGTGGAATGTAATAAATGCATGCACACATCTACTACCTTGTTCTTTAAAGTAGCTCACACATTTTCCAAATCAAGTAATTCCTGTTACTTTGTACAAACCGAATTCCAAAAATTGATCTCACAGTCTCAAATCAGGTGTTTGTAATTAGTATTAGAAAAAAACTACAGTAACTTCACTGATGACGTTTTGTTAAAAATCTCAAGAACTGTCCTGAATGGGAAGCTTCACAGCCTGGAATCATTGCGTGCCGAACACGTTTAAGGGCTCACAAGCATCCAGTAGAGTTTTACAGCCTTGACCCTTATGCACAGTGATTGTTCCAGATTCTCTGAATCTTTTGATGATGTTATGCACGGTTGATGATGATAACTTAAAAGTCTTTGCTATTTTACGCTGGGTAACACCATTCAGGTATTGCTGCACTATCTTTCTGCACAAAAATGGTGGAATTGGTGATCCTCTTACCATCTTGGCTTCAGAGAGACACTGACACTCTGAGAAGCTCTTTTTATACCCAATCATGTTGTCAATTGACCTAATTAGTGTTAATTGGTCTTCCAGCTGTTCGTTATATGCTCAATTTCCTTTTTCCAGCCACTTATTGCTACTTGTCCCAACTTTTTTGGGATTTGTTGACACTGTGAAATTTTGAAACAACATATTTTTCACTTAAAATGTTACATTTACTCAGATTAAACTTTTGATCTGTCATTTATGTTCTATTACAAATAAAATATTAACATTTGCCATCTCCACATCATTGCATTCAGTTTTTATTCACAGTTTGTTTAGTGTCCCAACTTTTTTGGAATCCGGTTTGTATTTTTATATTGTTTTACTTATATTTATAGTAATTACTAAGAGTCTCTTTTATACCTCTTTCTTTTACCGAGTACTTCACTGTCCCTTTGCTGCTGTAACACCTTCAATTTCCCCACTGTGGGACTAATAATCATTTTTGGTGATCATTAGGAGAACCTCACTGATCGGCAAACATATCTGCTCGGCACGCAATGATTCCAGGCTGTGAAGCTTCCCATTCAAGACAGTTCTTGAGATCTTTAACAAAACGCCATCAGTGAAGTTACTGGAGTTGTTTTCTAATACCAATTACAAACACCTGATTTGAGACTGTGAGATCAAAACCCTGCAAAGCAAGAAATGGACCAGCCCAACTCTACCTAATGGCAGTGGTCAAGTCTCAAGTCGCACCTTGAACGCTTTGAGCTTCTAGTATGGCTCGGCTTGACCCACCATCCTTTTGACACGTGGACATCTTCTTTGTCCTAGCACCCAGGTGGTGGAACAAACTCCCACTGACTGTTCAAACAACAGTCCCTCTCAGTCTTCAAACACAGACTGAAGACCATCTCTTTTTTGAACACATAAGGGAGCACTAGTTTCTACGTCATTGTAATGCATTGTAATGCTGTTATATTGTGTATAATTGTGTATCTAGTGGTGGGTAATCCAGGTCCAGAAAGTAAAAATCCATCCCTGGATTTTGCTGCAAATGCATGTGTGGCTCTGCTGCAGCATTTCTGCAGCAGAACCATCAAGGCAGTTGAAACGTAATCCCAGGGTGGATTTTTACTTTCTGGACCTGGATTATCTACTTCTAGTAGGTATTAGTAATGGTAACCGTGTATGAACCGAGTAGTTTGGACTCTAATTCTGTTTTTTTCTTCTTCTGGATTCAGCCATGAATATAGTCTCAGCTGCTGATACGGTGTTAACAGCTGAGTGTCATACTTGGGCCTAAAAACCCGACATTTTCTTCAACCTCAAAGAGCAAACCAAACAAAACATCTGATGGATAATTTCCTGATGGGCTCCTGAAGTGTTAGCTATTTGTCATGTTGTGACATTAGCGGCTGTGCTGTGTTTCCATGCAGCTGAGTTGGAAAACAGATGTAAGGCAGCTCCTGAGAGGGTTCCTGTGGCCTGTGCATGTGTGTGGGTGGAGGCGGGACCTTCTACCCACCTGACCCTGTGTGTAGGGACTGCATTCATCATTACTCAGGTACAGGATGGATCATGTGACCCATGTGTTGCTTTTCCAATGCAGATTTCCTACCATGGCAGTGAGGAGGGTGGAGAGAGTGAAGACTCTGAAGGAGAGAACCAAGAGCTGGCACAGATCGATAGAGGTGTGTATGTCTGTTTGTGTGTCTTCAGTACTTCAACACAATCTTAAGCTATTTTTTGGCCTCACTTTCCATTTCTCATAGTGTTGGGTCATATTCAGCTGCAGCTTGTGCACGTACAGTATAATAATGTACTAAACAGTGTAGCCTCTAAACAGTTAACCTTTCTTTGAGGTGAAACGCTTGACCTTGTTTTGACTCAATCATTACATCATTCTAGGACTACAGGATATAGACAAAAATGTTCACAAATGAAATATCGTGAAGTTCATTTTTGTTCATAATATAATTCAAAAGGATAAACTGCCATATATGTTATATTCATTACACAGAAAGTGATGTATTTCAAGCCTTTTTTTTGTGATGTTGATCAGTATGGCTTATAGCAATCACAGTAATATGACAAACCATTTGGTAGTAAAGGAAATTGGCATCTCCGTAAAGCTTGTCGGCAGATGGAAGCATGAAATGCTCTAAAATCTCCTTGTAGAGAGTTGCGCTGACTTTGGACTTGAAAAAAAACAGTGGACCAACACCAGCAGATGATATGGCTCAACAAACCATCAGAAACTACACACTGGACTTCAGACACCTTGGATTGTGTGTCTCCACTCTTCCTCCAGACTCAAGGAGCTGATTTACAAATGAAATGCAAAACTCCGTTTTATCTGAAAACAGTCCAGTTATTTGTCTCCTTAGTCCAGGTAAGACACTTTGGATGTTGTCTCTAGTTGAGGAGTGTTGATATTAGGAGTGTGGCAGCTGTAGCTCTGAGAGATGCGCAGTATTTATACTGTTTGAATAGTTATTTACTCCAAATGAAATAAACTTGCATAATAATACGACATACTGGATTTTATTTTATGAGCTATAAGCCACACTGATCAACAGTAAAACAAAAACGTTTACCTTTTTGAATTCAATAATGAACACCACTAAACTGTGTTCTGAACAGCAAGTCACAGTTTGTTCCACTGGGTGTTGTGTAGCCCTGCTAGTTGGTACATCCTGTTGTGTATTAAGCAATAAAATGTAAACAATGACTACATGATAACTTGCCAACCGCTTAAGTTCTAGGTAGAACTTGCACTTGTGAAATTTGGCTATGCCTGCCTTCACACACAAGCTACTATGTATTCTCCATATGAATACATGCACCAAACTGTTACATCCATGCTATGATGGTTCAAAATGAATACTTGGGATGAATGAATACAGCTACACCCGTAGTGTAGGTCCACATCAACATTGTAATGATCATTTTCAGTATTGTTATCTTTATTGCTTTATTATTATTTCATGCATCATTCTATTGCCAAAAGCAACCAAACATTAAGAGATTTGTAAATTGACCATGTCTTCATCCCTCAGAACGCAGGAGGAACTGTGTTTTGACCCCTCTGGCGACAAGTCAGCAGCACAATCAGGGTCTGCTGTCACCGGCTCACCTGCGACGCTTGAGGCTGCTGCTGGAACCCGCACTGGACCGCCACAGTTCAGAGGAAGAGCTGGAACGCATCGCAGGAGCCACAGGGCCCGAGGGTGGCCGCAAGTGGCCTCGACATGCCGAGCTCAGTAGCGCCTCCAGTGACGAGGAGGTGAAAGGTACTTTAATTGTTGTGTGTTTGTGGTACTTTTGGCTTTCTATAGAAAACAAGATTAAACTATCACTCTTAGTGTTTCTGTTGATCAGATTTATATCCATTTACGTCACAGCTGTCTTTAGAAAACAAGGTAGGTTTCTTTAAAAAGATTCTTATTTACATCTGATGGTTTTATTTTTTATTTATTTGTTTATTTTTGTTTTTAATTATTATTTTATCCCTGATTTTCTCTCCAATCTATTTTAGTGGCCAGTTAACCCGCCTCTTTTATCAATTCTCCCAATCACCATCACTTGCACGGTTCCTGACTCTCTTGGGAGGGGGCAGATGGGCACAGGCCTCCTCCGATACCAGTGGCGATACGCCAACTGGCAGCTAGCATGCTAGGAAGAAAGCACAAATCCCCAGTTCTGATTGACTGCCCGGCAGATGCCCTTGTCAATCAACATTCTTTATAGTGCTAGGGAAAGTGCACCATCTTGCCCACACAAAGAGGCCAATTCTGCTCTCTCAAGGCCCCAGCTGTCGATGGCAAGTAGCATGATCATAATTCAAATTCGTGATCCTTGTATCATAGTGTATCATAGCATCGCCTTAGTCTGCTGAGCCACTCAGGGCCGAGATTTTATTTTGAATATTTTTTTGGCCTCCTAATCATGAAAAGTGTAGAAGATGTTTAGGAAAACTGGCATGCAATGAGTTTTATGAGATTTTCTTATGAACATGATGACACACATGCATCTCTAAGTCAATATTAACTAATTTTACTTTAAACATACACTATGTGGACAAAATACTGGGACACCTGCTCATTCTTCTGAAATCAAGAGTATAAAGAGTTTTTCTGTTTTTATATGGGGGACAGCTGTAGCCTGGTGGTTAGGAATTTTGTAACCAGAAAGTTGCCAGTTTGATCCCCAGGCAGGTCATGACTGAAGTGCCCTTGAGCAAGGCACCTAACCCCCAACTGTTCCCTTGGCACCGTGGATTTTGCTGCCCATTACTTCAATCACATGTTCTCACAGCCTAGTGTGTGAGTTTTACTGTACAAATTGGTTAAATGCAGAGGTCAAAGTCTGTTGTGTGCAATCACATTGGCAAAAAAGAAATTAAATTAAATATATAAACAAATGAATTAAAATTAATCAATTTATTACAATGTTATAGGAGTAACTGTCTTTACTGTTCAGGGAAGGCTTTCTACTACATTTTGGAGCATTGCTTTGAGGATTTATTTTAATTCAGCCCTCACTCATGACAAGGGTTTTATGCCCATCTAGCCTACACCTGGCATTAGACATGGTGCCAATAGGTTCATGTTTATCTGCTCCAGAGTCCTATTCTTTTGGCAGTACGTCTCTACAGGGACTTTTGTACATTTGTACATCTGTGTCAGCAATAAGTGCAACTTCATGTAGCTGAATGCATTCATTAGAAGGGTTGTTTACAAATATTTAGACATATAGTGTACTTTAACCCCTTGAGCCCTGTGCTTATTATTCAAGTGTCTTAGTACAAATTGAGCAAATACTATGAATTACTTACTAACATGTATGACTCTATTATGTAATTTGGACCAATGCTTAACTCATTAAACTCTTAATGTTGAAATATTGAATTTTTTATGTGTGCATTATTGTATACATTAGATTTTTTTTTTAAAAATGTGCATTGCATTCAATGATATTGTGATTGTGGTTCTGACAGACCTGTGTGAACCAAGTTCTGGAGCCCGTCTGAGTGCCACCTCACCCAGTCCTGTTCTCTTCAGCTCTTCTCCACCCCGAGGCTTCAAACCTCCACCCACCATTACCACCACTCGTCTGTCTGCCAGGCCCATCATCCTCAGCCATTTCGAGCAGCCCGCCATGCCCTATTGGAGACACCGGCCATCCTACACAGGAGATCCTGGCCGGCCTAGCTTGGACCTGGAGAAAATGCAGCAGGTTTGGATTCTCTTACCTGGTTGTGATGTGGTTTAGTCTTAGTTTTTAATCTCTTAAGACAGGGATCTGGAGGTAAATTGTAGGCTCAAATCAGGTGTTTGAGCAGGAAATTTGCCAAAATCTGTTGGATTCAGACCCATCAGGACCAGAGTTTGAGACTACCTTGAGGGCTCATATGTGACCCAAAGTTCACAATTGCTAGAAGTTACTGAATAATCACTTTTGAGACTGATAAATAAACAATAAACATAGGGTTCAGTAGGGTGACATTATAAATGATTGTATCACTTATATGGTGCCTTTTTAATACCCAAGGATGCTTTGGGTATCAACACACTCCATTTACATACACTCTGTCATATACACCAGCGAGTAGCAGTCATTCGTGCACATCATACTCTCAACCGGAAGCGACCATCCACCTAGAGGACTGCATGAAGCGCTAGTGGCGGTCACCCAGAACAGAGTGCCAAACCATATCTGGGCATTCATGCATTCATTCACACACACCAGGGTCATTTAGAGTAGCCAATTCACCTGATTTTTGGACTGAGATGCGAACGTGCTAACCACCAAGCCACAGTGCCACCCAAATAACTAATTAAACTAACCAACAATGATTGCTAGCATTCTCCAGAATCCTGTGACCCAAAAAAAACAAGCAAATACGTCCCGTAGCTCTGTAAACTTCACCTAGACCAAACGCCTTCAATATCCATTTCACCTAAGGCCTTTATGGGTGTGCTTTATTTTCCTTTTTCAATGAAAACCATTGCATAATATAGACTGACTGTTGGAATGGCATCAAAAGCCATTGTTTAAACTGCCTATTGAAGTGATG
This sequence comes from Crenuchus spilurus, assembly GCA_036984385.1. Taxonomy (NCBI): domain Eukaryota; kingdom Metazoa; phylum Chordata; class Actinopteri; order Characiformes; family Crenuchidae; genus Crenuchus; species Crenuchus spilurus. The sequence goes on along the minus strand of BRDA01008255.1, from coordinate 19,697 downwards.
AATAAGAAAGAACAATCACTTCATTTGCTCAGGTTATTAGTTTTAACATTGAAGGCTTTGTGTTGAGGATTTGTTCTTATTAATGTTCATGCATAGCCGTCACTCCCCCTCCACTCTTCTGTTCATTAGACTGCAGCATATTCACTGAACACCACACTTATGATGGTTCAGAGCACCATTCTTTCTTTCCTGGGTGGCCAGACTTGAAAGGGCTGTCAAACACACACACATACACACACATTAGGCTCTTGTGCCAGCCACAAGGAGGAATGGAGACAGAGGAACGGATGACAGATGTCACTTCACCCCTCCCAGCCCTCTTTCTCTCCCTGAGAAGCCAAGCTAGAGTCCATTCATGTGTGTATGTGTGTAGAAGCCAAAATCCATGTTTAATATTAGTTTGGACAGAGCGAGGGCTGTTGTCCCGGGATGGAGAGCAGGCTGTATGGAGAATGCTGAGAAAGAAAGAGAGGGAGAGAGCGAGGGAGGAACAGAGAGTGGCATCGTACTGAGGGGCTCCATATGTCTCTAGGATTCTGTAGTGAGGGCAGATTATGAGAGGCAGCAGGGCACTGTGTGTGAGTGCACAAACGCTCGTTCAAGTGGAATGGGAGGTGTTGGAGGGAAAACAATATGGGCCCTGCTGAAGTGCCTGCCAGAAAGCTGCTCTTGTTTTAACCCTTTAAGTTCAGTCTCGCTGCGCTTTGTTTCTGTCTCAGCTTGTATAATTGTCAACGTTATTTAGACTGCAGAGGCAGGTAATATGGATTGATGATATTCAGCATTTGTCAAATTATAGGAATCTGAAACTGCGTGTGTCACTAAACCAGAATTTAGATTTTGACACCAAGTGTAGTATCACGATACTCAATACTCTGGCAATAAAGATAAATGAAGCTGTATTTCCTATAAGAAATAATGTAAATACAATTAATTTGTTCCAGACACTCAAAAATATAAAAAATACATTTTATATAGAGTAACTATAGTTTTACAAACAGAAAACAATGGGAAATAAATACAAAAGACTATAATGGATAAATGAACATTTAACATCACTCTTGCAGGTTTACGCTCTGTTTTAGAGTGTGCTGGTGTGGTCCAGTGGCAGCCTTTGTTTTGTACACCCATTCTCGGGGTTTTCAGCTGCTATTGTATTTTTACACCCATTTTCAAATGGTAGCGCTACACGTCATTGCTTTAGTGTGACATGTTTTAGTTTGTTTTTGAGCGTTAGCGACGAGAGACGAGCCCAGAGAAACAACGAGAAACAAAGCCAAAATGAATGTGTAGGCGAGTGACAAATATGGTTGCTATGTTTTTGTGAAATCAGAGGCGAGTCACATGGACACACCAACAAAAACCAGGTGGATGAACAATAACTGGGACAAAACTTTCCGGACAAAAGTCAACAATAACCAAATTGTTTGATAACTAGGGCAAACAAAAACAGAGATTGTACTGTACAGCAAAACATGGTGCCAAAATAGTTCAACTAATTTTTAAAAAGTATTGAGAGTATAGAATTGATTGCCAAATGTAAGTATTGAAAAGTTGCAATACTTCTAGTTCTTGGTGTAACTTAAATGCAAACGTGCAAAAAAAACCCACACTCAATGTCTGATTGGTGGAACTTTGCACTACATGTTGAGTAAATTCAATCTAACTGTCCAATCAAACTGTCTTAAGCTCAAAGCTCTTTATTTTTTATGTTCTAATACTAAACTCTGTTCATTGAACTATGCAAGTTGCATCACTAAAAATGTTCACACTACAAATATCACGTTTATGATAGATGTATATTATTATTCTTGATCACCATTAATCAGTATCAGCCCCTGAAAAACACACTGGTCCACCACAAGGGCGTAATCACTAGTTACTTTCACTCAGTTACCTGTACTCAAATGCAGCGTTGACTACTTTTCTGAGTGTTTTTTGAATGATGGTACTTATACTGCTGCTGTTGTTCACGGTCAATTGTTTGGACACATCATCTGTATATTTTTTTTCATTCATTTAAAGATTTCATTTAATCTTAAATCTTATTGACAAAGTTGTTTTGTAATACAAATAAAAACAGCGTATGTCATTATTTACCACACTGTAGCTTGAAATGCTCACCAACAGGTGGTTTTCAATACATATGATAAGCTCTATTGCAAAGCATCCCTTATTATGATCAAGTATGTCATTAATTAGTTAAGATATTTTACATTTTGACGTATTAAAAGGATTGTTTGCTTGTTTTGCTTCGTTCCATATGTCACAGTTCTGATGTCTATTAACCTAAACTGTGTAAATACAAGGAAACAATGCTAGAACAGTAAAACCATTCAATGAGTAGTTGTGGCCGAAGTATAGCATTTTTTACTCAGTTACATTTACCGTTACTTTTACGGTAGTTTTCACTTCCTTTTTACACTTAATTCTGATTTGTTGGTAACATCTGTAATATAACTGGTCACATGACACATTGCTCCATACTTAAGTATTTGTAGTGGTGTAGTTTTGCTCAGGTTGTTTTTTTCTACTTTCACTTGAGTTGTTACATCACAGAAATACTTTTACATTTTACTGATTTAGATTACTGTACACACCTCTATTGTAAAACAGTATTTAAATGCATTAATAGATTCTAAGCTTATTTTATTATAGGAAGGAGCAGCTGTTATGTATTAGGATAATGACCCACATTTGGGCAACGGTCATATGAATCCGTCCAATTTCCTTTTATTACAGTAATCCATACAGACTAATCCAGAGCCATATGCAGTTTCTCATATGCAGTACTCGGGGGTCTGCTCATTGTTTGGCCATGAATGGCTTGGACGACAGATGTTGAAACCAGACTTGGACGGTTGGGTGGGCATTTGGTCTGTCTTTCAAAGAAGTTTGCAGTGAAAAAAAAATGCAATACAGTTTTCCTTGAGACTTTTTCAAAGAAGAGGTTTGAGAGATTTACAAGAACAGTTTGAGTCTGTCCAAAGCTCAGCTACATCAGCTATACTTGGTTTACTGATTCTACAGATGCTGAGCTGTGTACATTACTACTTACCACTTATTAGATCTAGAGATCACAAATGTTCCCTTTGTTTAATAGGGCTCGACCAAAATGTTGTTTTGGTCACTACTATTGTCCAATATTAGACTGTAAGAAAACCCAGACCTGGAAAATTATTAGGGATACAAAAAACAGGCCAAAAGATGTCACAAATCTGTACTGTTACAAATGTTACATTGTCAAAGACCTTATATTACATATAAGCTCCCTGTACCAAAAATTAGCCACCTTAGCCAGGTGTTTAAGGTTTTCACACTATAAATACCTGTGGGGTGTCTATGATTTATAGATTGAGGAGAGGTGGTACAGGGCAGTGGAAATAGGTCATAAAGAAGATGTTAATGATTGGCTAAAAGAAGTGATTGCATTTGGGTGCCAAAGGCCACAGTGTGAAGGAAGTAGCTGAATTTGCAGGTGTATTGAAGTGTACACTCTTACAGGTCTACCAGCAGTTATAAAAATCCCAGTCTACAGGAAATCCTCCTCAGAATTGTGTCCGAAAGTGATGAACAGGGAGCGCTGGTGGGTTTCAAGGACTGTGAGTTAAAAAACAAAGCTTCCAAGCAGGAATTTCCTGTGAATTTTTATTTTTACCACTGCCTAAATGACCATATGCATCAATATACCTGCAAATTCAGCTACTTCACCCAAGCTTTATCACCCAAATGCAGTCACGCTATTATGCTAATTATTAACATCTGCTTTGTGACCCAGTTTTCCACACATCAGATGAGATATTCACTGCACTGTACCACCTCTTCTCAATCTATGAATCCTGTTGCACACCCCACAGGTATTTATGGCCTGATCATCCTTGTGCAACACTATTTATAGTTCATTGATAGACGATTCATAGTTGACGACTAATCTCGGCTAATTAACTCGACAAAGTTGACGAGTTAATTGTACTAAAAAACTTAGTGTATCCAAACATTTGACTGGTATGGAAATTCGGCAGTATTGTCCAATTTTAGGACCCCATGTACGTATTGTCAAGCCTGATGTTTGAACATTAACATTGTCAACTGTGAGGTGTCATTTATGATCGTAGGTTGTCAATCATATCAAAAAAAATTTAATGGAGCTTTTTTTGTTCATTAAAGCTTTAATAGTTAATTAAAGCCAATTAACTACTAGAATGTAATTGTCTGAATGTAAATGTACTGAATTGTCATATTGGTGAAAACATTGATGCCCGTATATGTAAGAATAATCGACTGTCCACACATGAATGACATTATAAGGGACAGTATTTCTGCTTTTTTTTTATGTTCTAGAAAATGCTGCTGAAAAAGAATTGTGGAGGGAAAACACGGACTATAAAGATCAGGGTGAGTATGTTTCTGAGGCATGAACACACATACACACACACACTTGTGAATACAGACAGCTTGGGCTGCAGACTGCTAATAACATTAAGGAATGGTTTTCCAGTTTAATAACATGCTATCCTATGACATCACGCTGTTCAGACTCTTGGGTCTCCCCATCACAGCAGGTCAGATAACTGGAAGTGTTTATATTGCATTTCACAAGGCAATTAAATCTCTTTCAGACTTTGAAAATCACAACTTTGGTACTGATTGTAATATTTTGTTTATATTGTCCCCGCGCGGCTCTTGCTCATTTGTAAAGCAGCACTGAGTAGGGTTATTGGCTGGATTAGAGTCAGAACACAGTCATTAACCCTGAGTGTTGTGATAGAGGAAATGGTGCCTACGCTAGCACCAGTCCAGAAGGAGTGAGCTGGGTGTTGACAGTGTGTGACGTCACTGTCAGCCTGGCACAAACTGTCTGCTCCTCCTCCTGCTGCCCACCATGCATGGCACAGGAACAGGTGCACACATGGGTGACCGGGAGGCTCCAGATCAGGTTCCTGGAGGCAGACGGATGAGTCAGAATAATGTACGTAGGTTTGTTTTTATATAAATGTAGGCATGTCCTATATGTGTTGCCATTACATTATCACTGCGTCCTTGTGCGCTCATTGTGCACTTTTTACAGGCTGTAGTCCATCTGTCTTTGTATACGTTGTTAGCCTCCTTTCACATTCTTTTTCAGTGATCAGGACCCCCACATCACTACCACAGAGCATGCATTACACATTACCACAGTTCATGAGCCAAAGCTATCCAACCAACAGGGTCCTGTGCCCACCAGTGAAGGACTAGATGACCAACACAAACTGTGCACTGGACCAAAAAGGTGTGTTTCTAATAGAGTGGAGTGTGCGCTAATAATGTTTAAAATCTCGAGCATCTCTGCTATATCCAATCCATTTGTACCAGTACAACACGTACTAGTACACCACCATCACATCAGTTTCACTGCAGTGCTGAGAATGATCCACCACCCAAATAATAGCTGCTCTGTGGGGGTCCTGATCATTGAAGAACCGAGTAAAAGGAGGCTAACAGAGTATACAGAGAAACAGATGGACTACAGTCTGTAATTATAGAACTACAAAGTGCACCTGTATGGTCAGTGGTGCTGATGCAGTGGACACAGTTAGTGTGTGAGGGCACACACTCACACATTTTCATCCGAATCACAAACACGTCTATGTCAACAAGGGCCAAATAAACAGCCTCTCCCATTCTGACAATGTTGTTATTACTATAATGAAGGACTCGGCCCTTCCTTGAAAGCCTAGATTTCCACATCGGGTTCTTCTGAACTCTCAGCCATTATGCTTTCTGCTAATCAGTTTAAAACCTAATTGTTGTGTAATAGCCTTTCTCCTCTGCACATGCAAGAACCTCCATTTCATCTACAAGGGATTGAATGTCCTCGTTATTTGATTAAGGTGGAGAGGAACAGAGGGACAAGTGATGGAGAGAGCCCTGGTGTGTGTGTGTGTTGGGATGGGATGGGGATGAAGTCATTTTCCATTTATAGATTGCCTGCTGTTGCAGGTTCTGTGATCTATAGACATGGTGAGAAACATGGACTCGTGGAGAGAGAGAGAGAGATGTTCATTATCCTTCTTCCCTACCAGATTTTTCTTTAGATCATCTCTGTCCTGTTGTACACTGTTACAGTGTTGTAAAGAAGAACAAAAACACTTAATGTTTATTGAGCTGTTTCTCATTTTGCTCTCATCCATCTTTCACCATCTGCTTACTTGTATCTCACTCGCTACACTCTGTCTGCTTTCCTGTCGTGTCCTCCTTCCTCTTCACTGCTGAAGATGGGCCCCTCGCTTCTGCTCTCTATCGTTCAGTATCTTTCTTTTTCCTGGCTGTGCTCCAGGTGAAAGTTGGAGGGGGGTGGGTGTAGTTACCAGGGGGCCCGTTAGGGTAGAGCAGTGATTGTCATGGGGGTAGAGAGAGAGAGAGAGAGTGCAGTGGGAGATGTAAGGTCTGAGGAGCAAGAAGAGACGAGGAAAGGGAAGAGGGAGGGAGGGAGGGAGGAAAAGAGGAGTCATCCGTGGCTGAAACTAGAGCAGACAATCTCAATAAAGCTAGACTCGGGCTTGTTGATAAGACAGGTGGAAGTGGAAGGGTTCCCATGTTCCCATGGACAAACCTATACAATAAGATGATGCTGTTGCAGGAATCTTCTGTGGTTTGTACATATTTTTGAAGATAAAGGTCCATATCTAGGCCACCAGTGAGCGGAGATGATTAGAGAACAGTAGACCTCTTTCACCAACCGTTCCCCAATGGAGTGTTGTTCCTCCATTGTGGCCAGTCATGGCCTGGTGGTTAGGGATCTAGTCTTATGCCCGGAAGGCCGCCGGTTCGATTTCTGGGCAGGGCATGACTGACATGCCCTTTAGCACAGCATCGAAAACCTGTGCATTGTGGATTACTCACCGCTTCGTACAAGTGGTCTCACTGCCCCCTAATGTGTCCCTACAGTGTGTATATATGTGCGTTTCACTGCAAAAATATAGAGCAAGCACTTTGGTCAATAATTGTGCACTTTATCACCACCACGAGAAGGTAAATAGTTGAGCCCTCCAACAAGAACAAGGCACATGACCCCCAACTGCTCTCCAGGTGCCATGGATAGGGTTGTTGACATAAGTATGCTCTCTGCCCCGTAGTGTGTTTGTTTTATGGATGGGTTCAATGCAAAGGTCAGAATCCTCTGTAGGCAAGCACATTGGTCAGAGTACCTTGAATAGTGTGTAGTCATTCAGATCACTAATGCTCTACAATTGCTTTTGAAGTCATATAGACAATGAGTATGGTTAATTGGTAAATCAGTGTCCTTTTAACATTTAAATGCATGTTTACATAATTATTTTATTCCCAAATATGTCTTGACTTGAGTGTGTAATAGTGAATTTACTTGTTCACATTTACATCTTTACTTGTTTCTATAAGATTTGTTCTATATACACTGTGGCCATTTTATTAGGCAAACACACCTTGTATTTACGCTCATTGTCCATTATATCAGCTCCACTGACCATACAGGTGCACTGTGCAGTTCTATTACAGACTGTAGTCTGTCTTTCTCTGTGTACTTTTTTAGCCTCTTTTCACCCTGTTCTGTTATGGTCAGGACCGCCACAGAGCAAGTGGATCTGTTTTTAGCACTGCACTGATGTGGTGGTGGTGGTGTTAGTGTGTGTTGTGCTGGTATGAGTGGATCAGACACAGAGTCACTAGAGATTTTAAACACTGTTATCCCACTGTCCACTCGGTTAGACGCACCTACCTTGTTGGTCCACCTTGTAGATGTAAAGTCAGAGACAGTAGCTCATCTGTTGCTGCACATTTTGTGTTGTTCATCATCTAGTCCTTCAGTGGTGGTCAAAAGATGCTGCCTACAGGATGCTGTACCTAATGAAGTGGCCAGCGTGTGTATGCAGAAGTCATACGGTCTCCTAAACCACATCGACTAGTCTCTGAGATGTTAAAAGATCTGGATACTGTTGAGGATGTATTTAAGACAGAAATTTAGACTAATTTAAGTGACTCTTGCGTTCTAGTGTTTGTTAGCAACATTAGCCTTATATCTGCAGAATTAAACTATTAATAAAAGTTCATCTGTGTTGATAATTTAATTCAAAAAGTTACACTGTCATATTTTTGGTTCATTACATGTATGCCTTTTTGTTTTAATGTTGATACTGTTTGAATAGTAATTTACTAATAATATAAAAAAAAAATTGAGAAGATGGATTTCTGATTTGCATAAGCCAAAATGATTAGCATAAAAATGCCACTTTGTGTTTAATAAATATAAATTAGGTTAGATTCAACTTTTTGCCAATGTGATTGGCCATGATAGAATTTGACCTTTGACCTCTGCATTTAACACACACAGTAGTAAACACACTAGGCTGTGAGAACATGTGCCTGAAATGGTGGGCAGCCCTATCCATGCCGCCCGGGGAGAAGTTGGGGGTTAGGTGTCTTGCTCAAGGGCACTTCAGTCATGGCCTGCCTGGGGATCGAACTAGCAGCCTTCCGGTCACAAGACCAGATCCCTAACCATCAGGCCATGACTGTTCCCATTTAAATAACAGTTTAGCTTTTTAAATTAAATTACAAATTAATACAAATGAACATTTTTTGAGGTGCCACTGTACAGAACCAAAATCTGGAGTCCAAACATTTCTTGGATGATTGAACATATTTGAGTGGGGAACCTAAATGAACCAGTGTTTTGCAAACACTGCTGCTGGCTGCTCTTCTACATCAACTTGTAGCTTAAACTTTTGGCTTGTTTGACATGTGGTTTTACAGGTTTGTTGTAGGAGAGACATGTGATGAAAATGTAATGACATTAACTTTATGCATGACTGCATTATGTGTCTGTGTCAACGTTTTCCCACAGCATTTACAGTATTGACAAACATCTTATTAGTGGAAAAACCTTCAATTGCCATTTCCAGTCATACACATATCAAACATGTCAAAGCTTTTAAACATTTTTCTCATAAAATCCTGCACATGGAAACCTGCCTGTAGTGGAGAGCCAGACCTGGCAGTAGGTTGTAGCATTTTCTTTCTAGCTACAGCTGTGCACAATCATCCCTGAAGCTCAAATAAAGACCAGTAATGTAAGCAAATGCTTGTTGAGCACTTTCTGCCATCAGGGACGGAGCAAGGGAATTAACCTCTTAAGCATCGATTCCTTACATTCAGTACTTTCTTGTTACACATACAAAAGGTTTCATGAAATTTGAATTCTTCTTTTTTCTACTCAATTAGTTGGTCTTCCAATGTTGAGCTTTTAAATACTCAGCTCCAGATAAACCATATCCTCTATGGAATAAACTTTGAAAAATTGGAAAATATGTTGGAAAATGTTGATTTTTGGTTATAATCCTATACTGATATTTGAGTACATCCCAAACAAGTAGACCTGAGCACTGAGTTTCTCTCCTGCTGAAGGGTGACCTCTTGTGGTACTAATCTGATCTGCAAGATGAAATTGCATGAAGTCCCTTTAGTGCTGTGCAGCCTGAAAAAATATTTCTCGGACAAAAACTTAGTGTTCAGCAGTAAACATGTTATTGTATTCCATTCACAGTATGTCCAAATGTTTGTGGACACTTCTTCTAAAGAATGCATTCAGCTACTTGAAGTTGCACCCATTGCTGACACAGATGTACAAATGCACACAAACACAGCTTGTCTAGTCCCTGTAGAGAAGTTCTGCTAACAGAACGGAACTAAACATGAACATATTGGCACCATATATAATGCCAGGTGTGGACTAGTGGGGTATAAAGCCCGGCATTGAGCTGTGGAGCTGTGTTCTCTGCAGTGATAGTGCTCCATCGAGTTCTTTTGGGATGAGTTGGAAAAGAAGTGAGGTGGTGATCAACATCCTGACCTCACGAACACTCTTGCAGATGAATACAATCAAATCCTCACAGCAGTACTCAAATGTAGCCTTAACTGGACTGATGAGACTGTTATGCCAACAAAAGTAGGATGAAACTGTGAGTTCAGAAGAAACAGTGAATGAGCAGGTGTCCCAATACTTTTGTGCATAAGTTGCATCATAAAGCACAAAATTTATGCATATAGAACATTAAAAAGTCACACTTTGGCACATATGCAGCTCCAATCTGCATCTAAAAGTGAAGTTATGTAGCACTGCAATGAAAATCCATACCTCCTCATACATTTTATGATTAAGTGTTGATCTAGACCCACGGACGGCCCAGTAAACCTCAAGTCAGAGCAGTTATACAGCTCTGTATTGACTCTGTTCACCTCATTTCTCTTAATAGTAAGCCTTTTTAGCCAGTAATAGGCTAAAATGCTCATATGTGAAACATGTTAACTTTAGGCTTTGGTTCTTCTGGATTGGAACCTGATCCTCCCATCTTTGCCTCGCTTCTTTTTAGCCCTGTAATGTGGCTCTGAGACACTTAAGGGCTGTTTCAGACAAGGTTCTGTGATTTAATGCACTTAAACTCAGCTTACATATGTAATGTATTAGCTTATGTCACACTTTCCAGGTTTTCCAGGGATTGTTTGGAGTAAAGTGAATGAAGAAAACAGATCTTTTGTCCTGAATGTAGAGGCGTATTGTATGTCTCTTCATTCTTCCTGACTGAGTGGGATTAATAACTAAAGTCTGAATCAAAACCCTGTTTGCCATGACAACACTGCAGTCATCACTGTGGTTCAGATCTTTGATGCAGCCTTGGATCAGATCTCTGATGCTGTTTGGCAGTAACTGCTGAGCGTTTACTTTGGTAAAATGTCAAAAATGTGCATGATGCTAAACAGGCTTCCCTTTATTAATTACTCTTCCTCGCTGTAAATTTGTATACTTGCTCTGTTTACACTGTTAAAAGTAAAGATTTCTAAATCTGGATTGGTGTCAATCAATAAAACAACTGCATTCATTATAACACAGTCTGATACAGGTATGTTGTCTAACTAATGGTACTGAAGACAAAATCTTCAGGGTTCAACCCGTGTCATATTACATATTACGTTTATTTTTTTTGTTTGGTTAACCTCAGTCAATTGTATTTTTAGGATTTTTGTCTGAATGTGCATGCCCATACTCTTAGGCTACGTTCACATTTCCAGGCTGAACTGACTCGAATCTGATCTTTTGTTTTAATGTGGCTCAGATCTGATCTTTGCAGGGCTGTGTGGACGTGTCAAATCCCATCTTTTTTAATCAGATTTGAGTCACTTTCATATGTGGTTCTAGACCAAATGCATAGCCGATCCATGGACATGTGACTTGAATGTGACGGTCAGATCAGATTTCATGTATTTTTGCTTGTACACATGCACGTAGTGGGTGAGGCAGCGTTGGCTTCTCTCATATACTCATGTAACTGCAAAAGCAGCCACCTGGCATTTCTTCACCTGATCACTGTATTTTTGCAAACCTGGCAACCCTGCACAAAAGTGATTCTTTTTGTTGTTGGTGATGAAGGCAACGTGTATACATGTATCATTGTGCACCTGCGAGCTGTTTCAGGGACAGATTCATTCACATTACTGACCGATACAGCTCTCTTACATGTATTATTTAATCTATATATAATCTATATAGTAATATAATCTGATTTTAGCAAAAAATCTGATTTATGCAATGTGGCTTGTAATGTGAATGTAGCCTTATTGGTTTTATATACAGCATCTGCATGCATGCATGCATGCATGCATGTATGTATGTATGTATATCTTTAACCTTATATATATATTTCACTTTTTGAATTGAATTACTGAAATAAATGAACTTTTTGATGATATTCTAATTTATTGAGATGAAAAATGTTGATTTTTTGAGCAGAAAATTTAGGTTTTTTTGTCAGTTCATCTTGCAACTCACAATTGTGTCAGAAGAGGGCATGCTTCAGCAGGAGTTCTCTGGTCTATTTGTTTGGGAGTTATTAAAAGACTGATAAAGGATTGCGACCAAAAATCAATGCTGCTTTTCAATTTTTTTATTTTTTATTTTTTTATTATTTTTCAATGTTAATTCCAATTTCTACTAAAGTGTAGAGCAGTGGTGCCCAATTCTGTCCCTGGAGAGTTCCACCTTAATCTAATGAAAATGATCCAGGTAACAAAGACATTGAGGGTCTTCTGAGTAACAGACTCTCCAGGGTGATGGAGCTCCAGGACCCTCATGGGTATAGATGGAAACTTAAAAAAATCTTTTTATTTTTACTTTTTGCAAAAGTTCTTTAAACTCTAAAAGGTTCCTCATGCTCACCCATCTTATTTACTTCTAGTTAGTAACCAACCACTGAAAGGCTTTTTAGGGTGCCCAAAATTGATAGTCATCACTCCAAAGAAACCTCTTTGGCACCTTTTTAAAAGTTAGATCTTGTTTTTAAAATGGAAAATGGGCTTTCACAGCTACATAGAAGCACTGCACATAAGGAAATTAACCACATCTGTGCAGTGAAGACCTCAGCCCTCTGTGGTCAAAGCCTTATCCATGGGGGCCACTTCTGATTACAGAGAATGAGCATACATACCCCCTCCCCTCCAATTTCCCACACCAAGCAGGGCTAGAGAAAGTGCTGCATCACTGCCAAATCACACAAAATCATTTCCTGTAAAGGAGGGAAGTGGCTTAGAGCTGCTAATTTTAGAAGCAGTCCCTTGGCCATGGAAAGAAGGAACAAGATTTGTGTATTGGACTGCCATGCTCAGATGAAAGTTTCATTTAGTGTATAGAAAAAAGACTAGTCTGCTTTTATTTTTGATATAGCTGGCAAACATATTTCAAGTACATCTCTGTTAAATGCAGTGAAGGCTTTGTGGTTTGGTATAGCAGGGGGTGTAGGTTTGATTTGGCTTCATCTGTCTACTTTAGCTCAGCAAAGGCAGTATGTCTTCGCCTGGGACTTCTAATCCCTACTCAGCTGCTTGCAAATTCCTGCTGGTTCTTATATTACTAGATGAGGAAATAACATCAAAAAGAAGTGAAGTTTTGTGCAGCTATATTTAGTCACATGAATTAATGATCATTGTAATAACATTGGGAAGAGTTGTTTTCACAGGCAATTTAGCCAAAATATGACTTGACTGTAAGACGATGAGCAGAAACAGTAGAATTAAATCTAAGAAACAGTCAACAAATAATGACTGCAAATATGAACTTTAAGCTAATTAACGTTCTTTACCTAATTGTTTTTGGATAATTAAATGTTGTTTGCAATGCAGTTTGTCTTATGACCATTCAAATTCAGCATTTTGCCTTTGATGGATGTTATTGTGCAAAATTTGTTACCTGGTCATTTCAGCTGCATTGAGTATTAGAATTATGTACAGATTATCCACATAAAAAACAGGTGTAAACATACCCAAGATTTAAAACAGATTTGCTTAAACCACTTCATATGGTGATTTAAGATGTTTTAGTCAGAAATTGTTAATCTCTGCAAAAGTCCCAATTAGCAGCCAAATACAACCAGAACCTTGCCCCGCTAAAACGGTCAACCCCCAGTACAGCCAAAAACCCGCCCAGTAAAACTAAATCCCCACCCAGTACAGCCAAAACCCCACCCAGTAATACTAAATTCTTTCCCAGTACAGCCAAAACCCTGTCCAGTAAAACATCACCCCCCAGTACAGCCAAAGCCCCACCTGATAAAACTAAATCCAACCCAGTACAGCCAAAACCCAGCCCAGTAAAATTAAGTCCAACCCAGTACAGCCAAAACCCCATCTGATAAAACTAAATCCAACCCAGTACAGCCAAAACCCCACCCAGTAAAACTAAGTCCAAGCCATTACAGCCAGAACCCCACGCAGTAAAACTAAGTCCAACCCAGTACAGCCAAAACCCCATCTGATAAAACTAAATCCAACCCAGTACAGCCAAAACCCCACCCAGTAAAACTAAGTCCAAGCCATTACAGCCAGAACCCCACGCAGTAAAACTAAATCCAACCCAGTACAGCCAAAACCCTGTCCAGTAAAACATCACCCCCCAGTACAGCCAAAGCCCCACCTGATAAAACTAAATCCAACCCAGTAAAACTAAGTCCAACCCAGTACAGCCAAAACCCCACCCAGTAAAATTAAGTCCAACCCAGTACAGCCAAAACCCCATCTGATAAAACTAAATCCAACCCAGTACAGCAAAAACCCCACCCAGTAAAACGAAGTCCAACCCAGTACAGCCAAAACCCCACCTGATAAAACTAAATCCAACCCAGTACAGCCAAAACCCAGCCCAGTAAAACTAAGTCCAACCCAGTACAGCCAAAACCCTGCCCAGTAAAACACAAATCTGTCTTATGTACAACTTGTCTGTCCTTATAAACCAGCAGGTGTAAATTGGGTCTTTGGGTACAGAAATGTGTTTGTGCTGATATTATTAAACCATATTATTAGAATCAGTGCAAATAAACACATAAATACCCTAAAAAGTAATGCAGCTTTGATGTTACTGTCTACTACTGTGAAGACATTTTCATGCACACCTAAAACCTTTGAACTGAATATTTGCAGAATTCCTCAGAACTGGTATATAACATGCGTAATTGTGTGCTTGGATTTTGAATTCTTAGTGGCTTTTCATAGTACATCATAGTTCCTTCAGAAACTGAATGTGAAGCTTCATCCCCTGGTGCTGATCTCAGGGATGTGGGGGTGTGTATGAGGAACGTGTGTTCCTCAGTCTAGTTGTTTGTACAGGTGGTGGGAAGAAAAAAAAGGAAATATGAGGCTGTGCCCTTCATGCCAGGCTTTCTGAAGTCTGGGCATTGCTATACGCTAACAGGTCTATAAAGAAAACCCATAAAGAGCACAAGAACCAAGCATGAACCACATTACTGATGTTTTCCACATGAAGATTATGTTGCCAGCACTAGGTATGAAGCTAGTATTTGGCACTTTCTAAATGCTGGCAGTGAATTATAACTGTATGAGAGTGCTTTGCTCTTGCACATTTTCCACATCCAAAAGCTGTGGGTGAAGGACACTTGGTCATCATTTGCTTGCCCACTTGAAGCAGTTTTATTCAAGGCTGTTGGAGAGTGACTGTCTAAATATGGGCATGTTTGTGCTGGTGGCTAGTATTAAAACCAATGGCTGCTCAGCATCAGGCAAGATCCCAGGAAAGGTGTTTTCCTTTTTTGTGCTGCTGTGTTTTTGGTTATCTATACTGAATCCTCCATGTTTTCCTTCCTTCACAGAATTTGAGCAGCAGCCGCCACCCTCCCAGATACTCCTATGACCCGTCCATATTTGCCTTCCGGTCTCTAAGCACAGCTCCGCCATGCAGCCCACTTCTCTCCAATGAGGAACCTTCATGTGCTTGAGGGAAACAACTGGAAACGTTTCAGAGACTAAACAATAGTTTGTTGGACCAAAAACTTCCCACATTAGGACAAAAGACAATGTTCTCGTCCTGTTATTTTGCCGGATTTTAGCCTGAACAAAGTCCTTCTGTTGAGAGTTGTTGATAAAACAGGAAGTCTACACAGAATGCCAGAATGTATCAGGGAGTTGGGCAATGTTGTGTTGAGCTGTCTCAGCCTCTCTGGCTCTCTGACCCTATCTCAGGAAACCCCTTTAAAACTTTGCTCCAATGACAAGGCCATAGCCACTGTAGTGAGCTGCAAACGACAGGACCACAACCAAAAGCTGCATGTGATTGAGATTAACCAGCACAGTTTGGTCAGTGGTTCTTAGATGATGCCTTGGGTCACGTCATGTTGATGTTTCAGGTATATACTTCTTCCATTGATATTTTGACCGTGTGCATCTTCTCAACTCAAAACGGAGAGACAATCTGTTTGGAGTGTTTTTTAAGCTTAAAAGGTATTACCAGCAGAGTGACCAGAGAGGCCAGATTTTCAGCATTAGAAGAGGTTTAGCTTTGGTCATCAGTCTTGATTATTGATTTGTAGAACTGATTGATCAGAAGATCAGGATTATTTAGTGACTGCTTTAGTGCTTGTCTAATGTGTACTGTACTTTGCCAATATAGGCAAAATATTAAGCAAGAATCATGGTACTAGTCCATTCTTAGACTTAGCATTAAGCATGCAAATCTATTGAAGAGTCACAACTAGATCTGGGCAATATGACAATATTTATTGTGATAAATTACATCAATATGTTACAGTATGCTTTGCTGAGCATATCATGGATATTGTCAGTACTTAAAATGCTTCAAAATGGCATGTTTGATTAAAATGAGAACATAATTAGTCATCTTTGTTTGGATTAAGAGCATGTAAAATACTGAATACAGATCATTACATTTATAGTCATTTTTGGTAGTATTTTTAAAACATTTGCTTATTTTTTTCTGGCTTAAAGATTATGACAAAGATTATGGCATATTGTGTATTGTTAAAAAAAAATTGCCATATCGCCCACCTCTAGCTACAAGTTTGACTGCTGTTCTTTTAGACAGCGTACACAGTGTGATGTGCCTAAACAGACTGTCACGTTTTGTATAAGCTCCTCAGACATAAAATTTCTCACTTTGCATTCTTACAGTGGTAGTAACTGCAGGCTTCTGCAGATGGCATTGCATGTTGATAATCAGGCTACAAATACCTGCTGGGTGTGCAACTGGATTCACATACTGTGAATGGTACAATCAGTGAATGTATTGTTCGATGTGTGGGAAAATGGGTCACAAAGCAGATGCTAATGATTGGCTAAAGGGCGTGGGTGCCAAAGGTCAGAGTGGGAAGGAAGTAGCTGAATGTAATGTGTGTAAATTTTGTCTCTATAAACAAAAGAGCGCTCACCTGAACGAAGACCTCTCACTTGAGTGTTCACACCTATCATAAATATTCAGTCTAGGAACCACTGAATGAGTGAAACATGCCAACTCACATTAGTTAAGCTTTAGAAATAAAACCACATACAATTTATAAAAACTGTAATGATCAATGTGTAGCCAACACCTCTGTTTATTCAGTTCTGAGCTCAAAAGTTTTGGCTAGAATGTTTAGTGTTTTTTCACAATATATCGGCACATCTGAAAATAGGTTGTGATTTTTGCCACTGCTGGTGACCTGTATGACCGCACACTTCAGTACACCTGTAAATTCGGCTACTTCCTTCACAATATTGCCTTAGGCATGCAGGTATTTCATCCTCGTACAATGTTATCTGCAGGAGCCTGAAGTTACTACCACCTTAAACCCACAAGGTGACTCATTTCATGTCTGGGAAGCTTACTTATATATTTTTGATATGTTTAGGATTACGGGCAGTTAAGTACCAAAGTTGATGAGTCACTCTTTCATTTTAAAGACTCTGGTTTAAGTCTCTGACTGCACCCTTCCAATCTCCAAGTTTTGGTAAACGCTAATAGAATGTTGAATATTAAACATGGAAACATGTTAATGTGTGCAGTATATTACATAAGTAATCACATTGTGTAAGATAGGTTTTGATTAACTATGTACTGTAACAGCATAACTAGCCTTTCGCTGAATGTAGCCTACATTTGGGGGGTCAAGCATAGAAACTTTTTTTGAAGTTATGGGTTCTTTAAGTTCTTGTCAAATATATCCATATAAAAGAAATGATATGCACCTTCAGGATGGACAGAATGTACATGTTTATAACATGTAAAACGCCACTAGTCCTCTTCCCATGTTCCAATGAGAGAAATAAATGTATCTTGGCTCCAGCAGTGTGGACTTTGTTATAGTTCTTTGTCACATTTTTGCCTGCAACACCATTTCTAGACTTGTTTTTCATGCTAACTTGGCCTTGATACCTCTTGACTCCCATTTTGCAACTTGGGCAATGCCACTAGAGCTGGAAGGCATGGTGGTTAAGATACAGTTGTGTCTGATTTGAGCTCCGTGCACTCTGTTCATTGTTCCAGCTGAGGGAGTTGAGGCAGCGGTCATCGTGTTTTTCAGTGTTTGGGTCAGGATCTACAGCCAAAGACCACACAGAACAAAACTAATGCTTGAGCTAGAACAGCATGCTACGTTCTCTTAGGCCTCAGTAAGTAAACACTGTGTTATTGTGGCTCGATTTACTGTATGATTTTTTTTTTTTGTTTAAAGTACAGTAGCATGCAAAAGTTTGGGTACCCCGGTCAAAATGTTACCGTCAATGGCTGTGATTTAAAGATGGTCTGATTTCTAAAAGGCATAAAGATGATACATTTCTTTAACATTTTAAGCAAGATTACTTATTTCTAGCTTTTATATAAAAAAAAATGTGTGGTCAGGACTTAGTAACATCCTCTTTGGTAAGTATCAGACTTTGTAAACACTTTGTAGTTTGTCTTTCAGTTCTTATTTTGGGAGATTTCCACCCATTCTTCCTTGCAAAAGGCCTCTAGTTCTGTAAGATTTTTGAGCTGTCTTGCACTCACTGCTCTTCTAAGGTCTAGCAACACATTTTCAGCCTGTGGAGATTTTGAGGGCCACGGGGAAACCCTAAGCTTCCATTACCTTGTTGTTGAAGCCACCCTTGCTGGTACTTTAATAATGAATGCATTTTTCCATATTGGACCACTTACAGGATGAATTGCCATATTGTGGGACAAATAAGTCATTAAAACCAAGGGTGTTCAAAATGACCTCTCAATGTCCAATCATGTATTAGCTTCATTGCATATTCCAACATTAGGCTAATTCACTCTGTGTTTCACAGGTTTTAACCTAGCCATGTTCTCCACATGTCTGCATGGGTTTCCTCCCCCCATCCAAAAACATGGAGATCAGGTGAAGTTACCCTGGTGTGTATGAATGAATGTGTATGCCTGTGTGTGTATGCATGTTCTGTATGCACAGATAGGGTTTAACAAACTGTCCTGTGTAATGCCCCTAGTGCTCAATGCAGTCCTCCACCCCACATCCCCACTTCAAATGGAAGATTTCAGCCAAGGAGGATTAAGTGCTGCTTTCATCTCCATTCTCCCCTGGTAGGCACCTGAATGTGCTGCACCGTTTAAGGTAAAATTAGAAATTTATATAAACTAATTTTGTCTTTATATAGAATTTGCCACGCAACAGCAGAAACAGACGAGATCAGCAAGAATTCACAAATATTTTCACAGTATTTTTGTCGATGGCGAACAGCATTACTGGGATTTAAACTCGCAATCCTCTGGTCATAGTGGCAGCATCTTAGGCCGCCCAGGGCCAAATATTTTAACTTTTTTAGTGGACAATTTTATTAAACAGTCCTACACAGTGGTTATCTCACACATACAGGTTCTATTACATACAGAAGATCCCATGCTCAGCACTCTCTTCACAGTCAAATCAATATGGCATAGGAAAAGTCTTTAGCTGTAGGTGGAGATACTCAGGAGTTAATTCTAATAGTCGCAATAAGGAGAATCCAATCTAAATGGATTTTCAAAGTTCATGTTTTCAGACCTAGGCTGCCCCCAAAATGGACTGTTTTTTGGTCCATAATACAGTCATGGCCAGAAGTTTTGAGAATGACACAAATATGATATTTTCACATGAGCTGCTGCCCTCTGGTTTTTATGTGTTTGTGTCAGATGTTTTAATCACATACAGAAATATAATTGCAATCATATTATGAGTAACAAAAGCTTTTATTGACAGTTAGAATGAGTTAATGCAGCAAGTCAATATTTGCAGTGTTGACACTTCTTCTTCAGGACCTCTACAATTCTCCCTGGCATGCTCTCAATCAACTTCTGGACCAAATCCTGACTGATAGCAGTCCATTCTTGAACAATCAATGCTTGCATTTTGTCAGAA
>BRDA01008252.1:17983-19674 GCA_036984385.1 Crenuchus spilurus | reverse complement strand
TTCATTTCACATTTGCAGTTTTTGCAATCTGCCTTTTTCTCATCATTAGGAACACTTTTAATCCATTACATCAAACCTTTTTCTTTTTCAAACCCAGTCCTTGCAATACCCGTATTTCCCCTGTTTACCTGGCATATTAGCTAGCGACTGTCTTCTCTTCACCTTCTATGTGTTTGTGCCTGTCTGTCTGTCTGTCTGCCTGTCTCTCTCTCTGTCGCTCTCTCTCTGTCTGTCTGTCTGTCTGTCGCTCTCTCTCTCTCTCTCTCTCTCTCTCTGTCTGTCTGTCCCACTTTTGTTGTTGTTTTTTGGCGGCTGCGGTAATTTTTAAAAACCCCATTTTCACCCGCGACGGGATTTTCAAACAAGCCCAAATTGACGTGAAAACCGCGAATCTGGCAACCCTGAATTAAAAATGTACTTCGCTTCTACCTTGAGTTGCTCTCTGAAGTCTGTTCAGTGGTGTTAGCGTTCATCTCCATGGTTTCTCGCGCTATTTTCACTACAAACTGTGTGCAGCCAAAGCGCGTTTACAGTTTTTCTCAGTCGATTTGGTTCATTTCTCACATCAGAATTGAAATTCTCAAAACTGTTCATGCAATCTCCACATCTCCTTGTCACTTGTGCACATCATAATAGCATTTCTCATTGCATTGCTGTTTTTTACATGATCAGCTGCTTATATCTTGTTCATCAAAATATGTTCTACTGATTATCTGTTAAATTGTCTTTCCCTCCAAAACATTTAGGTTTACGGGCATCGCCTCGGTCATTACATGCGAAAGTGCTGAAATATGTTCTCATAATCTCTCAGACATCATTTGTACATTTCTATGAAACTTTTTTGGTAAATTTAGGTCATTTATCCTAAATTGATGAAGTTGTACAATCATCCAATGTGAATCTTTTGGCGTTCAGGTAAGAAGAGGAATTTGTGAAGGTTTAGACCAAACAATAATCAAACAGCTTACAGCTCTCAGTGACACCAGATGAGCATGAACCTGCTGTACAAAGTTCATTTCAAAGACATGATAACCGAGTGAAAGAGCTGCAGTACCAGTATGTAGCCGACAGGTAAAACCCTTATACATACTGACACATCTGCTGTGACTGAAGCATCTGTTTCTTATCCAAAATGAAGATTACTGTACTTCATTTCTCCTTTTCTGCTTCAGTGTATCACAGAGATGGAATCAGGAGAACCACTCCACACTTTTAGACCTGTAAGAGGCTTCAAACTTGAAAAACGCAGAAGTTGTGATCGAAACATCATCGGCCAAACGGCTACCACTGATGTACCAGGCCAACGGGGAGGAACCATCACAATGTGTGCTGCTTATACATATTCCTATTATAGGGTCCTATAACACACAGCATCTGCTTACATTCTTCTACACCATCTACAGGGATCATCCCTGATCATGAGAGAGGTGTGATGTAAGAGGACTTGCCCAAATATGTGGTTATTATGTGAGTTTTCACCCTCTAACACCATCAGGCAGTGGTTTACCATTCACCATAGAATGCTGATGGAGGTCCTCCCACCCTGTTCTCCATCCCTGAACCTAACTGAGGTTCTCAGCCTGGAGATGGAAGGTGTACAATCAGCAGCCTCACAACCAGATGAACCTGCTGACTGCCGTGGATGCAGCTTGTGAGGACATCACAGCAGATGCCTGTAGAGGCTGGTTTAG
>BRDA01008252.1:5483-12983 GCA_036984385.1 Crenuchus spilurus | reverse complement strand
ATCAGCCTCAGTCCTTTCTTGCCAAGCAGAGGCTGCAGACCCACAACAGGAGGGGGTTGAACTCCAGATCTAACCCCAGTAACCACCAATAAGCTTCAACAAGCCTTAATAAGCTGCAACAAGGACTATGTCCTGTTAAAATGGTCAAAGTACAGCTAGTTTGTGTTGCTTTGTCTCCCCTTGCTGGTGGATGGTAGAAATTGTCATCATCTGCTAATTCAGGCCTCTGCATTAGACATTTAAAAATTAAATGAAAAATATCATTGAGTTTTTCCCTTTATCCCAAGTGCAGTCAACCCAGACAAAAAAGTAAATAGCTAAAAAAACAGTCATCACTAAGTCTTTCACTACATTCGTCTTTTTATATATGTTTATATAGATAGTACGTCAGTGTCAGGTACTACATAAACAATGTCAAATGTAATGCTGGTTTGAGGCAAGTATGCAATTATTAAGACATGATGTTTAAATAATGCTAATTGGTGGGGTATATGTTTACATAATATTTGGTGGGGTATACATTTAAATCATATTAATTGGGGAAATATGTTACATAATACTAATTGTGGGGTATATGTTTAGATAATGCTAAATGGTGGGGTATACATTTACATAGTGCTAATTGGTGAGTTATACCATTACATAATACTAATTGGTGGAGTATATGTTTACATAATTCTAATTATGAGGTATATGTTTACATAATGCTAATTGGTGAGGTATACATTTACATAGTGCTAATTGGTGGGGTATACATTTACATAGTGCGAATTAGTGAGTTATACATTTGCGTAATGCTAATTGGTGGGGTATATGTTTACATAATGCTAATTTTTGAGTTATATTTTAACATAGTGGTAATTGGTGGGGTATGCATTTTACGTAATGCTAATTGGTGGGGTATATGTTTACATAGTGCTAATTGGTGGAGTATACGTTTTTATGTCATGCTAATTGGTGACGTATACATTTACATAGTACTAATTGGTGGGGTATATGTTTTTACATAATGCTAATTGGTGACGTATACATTTACATAATGATATTTGGTGGGGTATACAGTTACATAATGCTAATTGGTGGGGTATAAGGTTACATAATGCTAATTGGTGGGGTACACTTCCAGTACGTTTTAGCTATATTGCCCTTATAACAAAAATGTCCAAAATCAATCTTCAGACATCAAACATGACTTGGATGATTGAGTATTTGGGGCATGTGGCAAATTGACTGCAATTATTTTATCAATTTTATCAAACTATCACTTAATAGGAAAAGAATTTAGGAAAGGTTTGGGTAATTTCTTTTTATGCACAATCATGATTATTTTTCTCAAGCTCCTTTATGGCACATCTACCTCACTCACCTGTGAAGTTCTTTGAGCATGAAAACAGTCCAGTGGCTGCAATCCATTATTCCAGCAGTGGCCTAAAACTCTATAAGACTTTACAACTCTTCAAGCCTAAGAGAAAACCTTAATAATCTGAGATGAAAGAAGTTAGTTGTCATCATCATTTGCTTTATCATGCCAGAAATAAATTTGTCATTAGAAAAATACACAAACCCATTTAAAATAAACTACATTGGACATTTAATTTAATTGACAGTAGAAAATTATAAGCAGGTATAGACTGCTGAGAGCTATTTTATTATTTTTAGAATTAGTAATTTTGTCAAACAAAATGTCATAAAATGTAAAGTTGTATATGATTGTCATCAATCAATCAATAAAATATAAAAAACTAACATTTTTATTCCCTGAATATGCCTGCTAGAGTTAACATTTGTGTTTACAACACTTAGCAGAAGCTTTTATCCAGAGTGAATTACAATTTCAGTCATGTTACATTAGTAGCTAAATGTTGCATAAGGAGTCTTGTCCAATGACTTTTGTTGGCGTAATGTGGTGTTAGCCCTGGATGGCTATTGAACCACAGTCTCTTGTAGTTTCTTGGCCACACTTGGGCAGCATGCTACTATTCTTTAATCAATTTTGACATCAGTTGAGCAATCACTGCTTTTGTTATTCAGGTTATATACAGTAGGTCTTAGGTTATTGCCTATAAATTATAAGCTTACAAGGTCAATTGAGCTCTTGCCACAATAATCAGTCCATTCTGTTACTACAATAAAAACTCTCACGCTAAAAGTTTTACATACTGAAACCACCAAATCCTGAATTGTTTTCGATGAAATAGTGTTACAAATTCTGAAGTTATAAATCAACACCAATCAAATGTTGGGTGAGTACCAGTCTGTTGAGGAACCCTGAATGGTTCATCTTCAGTACCTTTTGATGGAGAACATAACTGTCAGATTGTGTTTTAATAAATGTATTTAAAGTTGTATTGAGTCCACTCACTCTGTCCTGACTCTATATATATATATTTATATTGTTTAAAAAGTTATATTAAAAGCAAAAAAATTGTACTGCACAGAATAATGGTGAAGTGAGTAGAAAATAAATGGATCTCCAAATGGAATAAAAACCATTTGGTTGAGCACATTTGAGTAACTATATCTTTTTGAAGAAGGCCTTGAACTTAAGACAATGTGATTGTGCCATCTCTACCAATCGGTAGAGGTATGTTAGGCTAAAACACTTCCACTAGTGATCACTAAAGATGTACCAGTTGTATGTCTGAATGCAAACCAGCAATGTTTCATAGCCAAATCAAGGAATAAACTGGATCAAATGCTGAAAACCATTAGTGCTGTTGTACCACCATAGAGACAAGTCTGTTGTTTAAAAAGTGAACAAAATTATAATCTTATTGTTCAGTTTTTCTAGATTATGTTCAGATTTTACCATAAAATGCTATCTCATCGTATGTTCAAAATGTTAAACAATTTCTTTTTACTTGATGTTAAAGGGTTAATATATCTCAAGGGACAAAATGTTCTTCTGACAGTTCACTTGGTCCAGTACTCCTACATGTCCTATATTCTCATTTGTGACCTGGCTTGTTCTCCTGGGAAAGGAAGTGAGAGGGATGTAACAGGGAGCAAAAGCAGGCTGAGTGAATGATGCAGAAGTTTGAGAGACTTCACACCTTTGCTTTCTTGTGTTCAGCAGAGTGATCTGAACTTTCACACTCTAAACGTGCTGACTGTAAACCTATTTAAGCTCTTTGAACTTATCAGCACACTTCTGTCATTCTGTCTTAAACATATTACAGATTTATTATAGGACTTTAGGCTTTTCACTAACATGAAGTTACTGTGCATTGCCGGCTTCAGGCTGCACAAGTCTGGCTTCAGAAGGCAGTTTGATTAATAGCTTAATTAAGCTTATGTCATTTGTGTATTTAATCTTTGGTGTCACTGTTAATCAGAGATAACAGAGTAAAGGATTCACTTATGTCAGGATTTGAGATTTGAGCCAATTTGCTGTTCATTAATATTTATTTTACTATCTGCAATATTTTGTCTAAGAAGGTCAAAAGAAAATAATATTGTACGTAATAATATTGTATTGGATGCAAATGTTGTGCATTCTTGATGTTTAGTTGAACTTTTAAGTGAAAGAAGCATCTTCAACAGTGAAGACAACAGTTTTCTATAAATATTAATGCAGTTTCTATTTATTTGATGAATTTAACTACTGGAAATATTTCCCGCTATTTTAAATGTATAGATAATAATAAGATATGACCTCTTTATTCTGAAAGATATAATCAGATATTAAGTCATTGTTCTGACACATTATCTTGAGATTGTAATTAATAATTTTAACTTATTGCTTTGAGATATTAAGTCAATTCCCTCTTTTTATATTGAGATATGAACACATTATTTGAGATTATTATATATTCAGTCATTTAAAAAAAAAACATTAAGACATCATTATTTTGATATCCTAAGACATTATGTGAAATAAACTCAGTATTTTGAGATACTAAGTCATTATTTTGATTTATTGTTGTATGTGAAATTTCTGAAAAATGTATTGGTATGTTAATGAGATTACATTTTAAACTAATGATTAAAATATCACAATATAATGAGTTATCACCTCAAAAATAATTATTTAATAGGTTAAAGTAATCAACTGACAATTTCAAAAGTTCATATATCTCAGACCAATGAGATTAAGGCCTAAGGCTTCACTTAATAACGAACAAAAACATTATTTTATTATTATTGTTGTTGTTGGAAATGAGCTTCCAGACAAATGTTTATCAAATCAAACGTCTTTCTTTTTTCTTTAGTTCTCAGGCTGTGCTGCTGTTTGTCATTCCTGTATGAACTCACCTGTAATAAAGTCAGACCTTCAGTGTGTGAACTTTCCCTCGGATGTTGTGTTGATAGTTTTATGGTGGTGATTATGGGCAGTGAGAACTAAAAGCTGCTTGATGTCCTATATAAGACTTCAGTCTTGTCTTCATTTAACCAATGACAGCAAGGTTCGCTTCAGAAACCTTGAACCATCGCAGTGATTTTTGGAGGAGAGAACTTGGAGACAATGCTATTTTGCTTTTTGTTATTGTTTTGGACATATTTTTTATTAGCAATTTTAGCTTAAATCTTGAATCACAGCATTTGAAGCGCGATATTTTTATGGAAAACTCTGAAGAACTGAAGCGTTCTGAAACCTATTAGCAAAGTTAGCTTAAATCTTGCACCTCATTGTTAATGGAATTTTGTTGCCATTTCTTTGGCATTAGCCTCAAAATTTAGCTTAAACCTTGAAACAGAGAGTGGATCATTTTTCTTGAAGCTTCTATAAGCCAAGATATTGATTTTAGGCTGATATTGAGACAAACATGCAGATTTTCTGTTGTTTTATACATTAGCATTGTTAGCCAGGTTGGCCATTAATCAGGTTTTTTTCTATAACACTGACAAATTTTGCCATAAAATTAATCAGATTGTTTTATAAATTAGCATTCAACTAATTTTCGACATTAGCATACTTAACAAAGTTAGCTAAATACATGCATCACTGCATTTTGCTATTTTGCTGGAAAACTCTGAGAACTGATTTGTTTTTTCTTGAGATTTGTTTTACTAGCTTTTGGCAATAGCATCACAAAGTTACAAACAGCATTGCTGATTATTGTTTTGATCTACATTAAGACAAACTTTAAACAATCACTTTAAAACAGACATTTTTTTCATGTTGCTGTTTTTATGATTTTTTAAAAATAAGCCAAAATTTAAAATCCTTGAACCAAAACCTCAGTGAGAAGACTGTCATATTTTGAGACAAACTCGTAGCCTTTTTTATAAATTTTTTTCTGCTGGGCTCTAAAATGACCCGTCTTGTTTGTCTGGTTCTGTTCCTGACTCTTATGGTCACTTGGGTCCACTCTTTCCCGCGCAGTCCCCTTGACCTTTTCTCTAAAGATCCGGAAAGCTCTGGTACTGGACCTGAAGACCCAGCTCGAGGTTCAGTGAGGCTCCACAAGCCCAACCCGTTTTTCCTCAGGCAGTATCCGGGTTCTGTTGGACCTCGTGGTAGTACTGGAGGAGCACGGAGCCGGAGTCCGTTTCCCGCCTTTTTGGCGCTGGGGCGCGCTGGACCCTCCGAGTCCATCAGGAGGCATCAGGGCCTGGAGATGTGGAGGAGGAACATGAAGAGAGGAGGTCAGGACGGAGAACGAGTGGCAGTGCCCATCAGCCCCAGAGACCTGAACCTGAAAGATCAGAGCTGTACAGCGGTGCCCTTCACTCAGGTACCACAGAGTCCTAGTTTATTCTGTAAAATACTGACATCTCTGCCAAATTTCAAATTAATTAATTACTCCTTATATAGTGCATTTATTTACAGAATAATAACAAGTGATCAAAATAACCAAACGTGTTTTCAGACTTAAAATAAAGTACATATTTTAAACAACTGAAACAATTGTTCAGAAATTAATATTTAGTGGAGAAAGTCTAAGTCATGGTCTCTACCAACCTTTCACAGCATCTTTATGCCAAACTAATTTTACCAGAATATGAAATAATAATATAAATATATATATAGAGAGAATACTGTCCAATATAGTCCAATTTTATAACCCCTTATTCATATTAATAACAAAAAGTAAAAAAAACATCCTGAGAATATTCAGTAATTTTTAATTACATCAATTTTAATTTCTACATTAATTTCTACAACATCTTGCAAAAATCCATCACTTTGGCATGCTATCTTTTTTACATTTTTATTATTATTACGTCAATCTTCTGTCTTATAAAAATATTTTTTATTTCATTACATGTAGTTATATCCATATTAATAATACTTAACTTTATTTCGGTATTTGCATTTTTTAGTTGTTATATTTATGTGTGTTTTATATTGTTTCCCATTGTTAGAATTGTTTATATATATTTATAGTTTATTTATATTATGCATGCTTATTTGCATTTATATATGTGTATAATATGTATATAATATATGTATAATGTGTATAATATGTATATAATATATGTATAATGTGTATAATATGTGTATAATATGTATATAATATATAATATATGTATAATGTGTATAATATGTATATAATAATATGTATAATGTGTATAATATGTATATAATAATATGTATGTGTAATGTGTGTTTTCTGTGTTTCTGTAGCGGGTGTCTGAGCCCGGCTGTGAGTCTCTGTCTCTGCACAATAAGCTCTGTTTCGGTAACTGCGCCTCTCTGTTCGTGCCCTCCGCCGGCGGCTCCGGGACTGACGTCAGCGCGCCGTGCTCGCGCTGTGCTCCGCTCAGGGCGCGCTCCGTACTCGTGCACCTGCGCTGCGGCGAGCGGACCAGAGAGAAGCGCGTGATGGTGGTGGAGGAGTGCAAGTGTGAAACCGGCCGAGAGGAGAGCCGCGCTGAGAGAGTGGACACACATCTGTAATACACACTGTGTGTGTGTGTGTTAACAGCGCTTATCTTGTTCTTATTTAAAAGAAAATACACTGAAGTCCATGCTTTTGACGAAAGAACCAAATTAGGTTCTAGATTTTCTCTGTTAGGTGCTCAGTGTTTACCTGCTCCAGACTGGAGTGTAACTCGGTTTAACTGCCGCATGTTAGCGGATCTCTCGCTCTGACGCTGAGCTTTGCGGCTCGTTAAATTGAATGTATTTATGTGTTGTGACCGGCAGATGTCGCTGTTGTACCAGCGCGTTTGTTTATCAGCGTATGACGTTATAACCGCGTTTATAAAGAGAGATACATCTGCACGGACGTCTCACGTGTTGTTCTTGAACCTCAATCTTTATTAAACGAATTTACGTAATAATATAAATATGAATGAACCTAAATCACATGACTTATTTACACACTACAATTACTGAGAGGTATACAGACCATCACATAAACTCAGTTCACACGTTTATTATTCCCTCTATAAATGTACTCAGAAATGTTGCAACCACACTGAGAGCATATCTCCCTTATTATTTGCACACTTGACTCAAATACACTACCAGACATATGGAGAGTCATTAACATCACACATTTATTCAGTACACTAAATCCAAGTAAGTATAAATATAATAATGCATTTAAG